>OFHS01000205.1:26331-53369 GCA_900245855.1 Calvadosia cruxmelitensis
AGGCCGCAAATACAATGTTCTAAATATATGATTTCTACATATCGGTGCAATGTTTTGAAATGAGTTTTTGAGTTTCTAGACTTCTTGTGGTTTGAAAGCAGATTCTATTGCAAATGATAAAACGTTGTGGGTAATGGTTGTAGTTTTGCAAACTTTACGTGATCATTTTGTGAAGCAAGCGAGGATTTTGATATAGCTGTGTTTAGAATAACGTCAAAGATTATGCGTGGACAAATTTCTTCCTTCTTATTATTCTTCATGCTTATGCATTAAATTTCTTCATGCTTATTGAGAAAGCATTAACCTATAATTCATGATACGCTTGAACACGCCAAAGTTACTTGAAACATGTTTGAAGGATACGCCTTTTGAATCGCTTTATGATCCAATCGGCTTTTGAACATTCTTTAAATCTCTGATATTAAAGTTTTACGGGTAAGGGTCGTTTGTCTTGGCGCTCATACGATAGCACTTTGAGATCGTTCAATTTCGGGTTATTGAGAAAATTCAAAACATTATTTTTATGGTTGAAAAGTCCGAAGTGTTCGATTTCTCCTGGTATTTATTCAGCTGAAATTGCCCCTTCGCTTGTGCGAAACTTGAACGCAGTTAGCTCCACGTGATTACTCAGCGTCTGGTGAGAACCAGTTCGTGGGTAGACGATTTCCAACTGCTTTAATATAAACATCTTCCAAGTCAGTTAGTTTGTGAAGGGTCGAAGATATTGTAATGATTTCTTTGCTTTGTTTGATTTGATATTTTATTCAATTTTTGCAGGGACTTGGCAGATCACCCGAAAGCCGGTTGTTTTGAGTGACGTCATCGTATGAATCTACGGTTCTGATTGGTTGATTGGGTTTAAAACGGGGGTAGAGGGTGTGTGTATTGCAACAAAGCCGATGGGGCAGTAAAAGAGCAGTTTTGTTGAGCAGCAAAGGAGCAAGTTGCCTCCATGAGGTCCCTTTACTACCAGTTCGTAAGATGGATCTGTCTGGCTACAACCAAGAGGAAGTCAGTGCTATCCTGAAGGAGAAGGCCACAGAGCTCTTCAGGATATGCGATCGAAGTGGAAATAACTACTTGACGAAAGATGATTTGTTTGAACTTACGAGAGAACTTGGTTTGACAGCCGAGCAA
The DNA here is from genome assembly GCA_900245855.1 of Calvadosia cruxmelitensis. Lineage (NCBI taxonomy): Eukaryota > Metazoa > Cnidaria > Staurozoa > Stauromedusae > Kishinouyeidae > Calvadosia > Calvadosia cruxmelitensis. Next base: position 27,469 of record OFHS01000205.1, read on the forward strand.
GTCGAAACTGCTTTCGATAAGCTTGATACAGATGGCAACAAGTTCCTTACTTTAGACGAGTTCGTCGAAGGTTTTGGGTTATTTTTAGGTGTTCACACTGAGCAGGAAGCAGACCCTGAATTGCTTGAGCAACTAGAACGCTCCAAGGAACTGTTCAAATTGTGTGACGAAAATGGAAATGGTTACGTTACTGAGAAAGACCTGTTGCGACTAAAACCTGCTCTTGGACTCAGCAATGAAGAAATATCAGAGATATTTTACCAGTTAGACGAGGATCATAATGGGTTCTTAACATTGTATGAGTTTTCTCAAGGTTTCAGTGGTTTTGTCAACAAAAATGAACCAACTATTGTTGAAAATAATGCGGAGAAGGACGTAGCTTTGAACGGCTCTACAAATGGACATGCAACCGAAGAACGTCTTGTCTATTCTTCAAGCAAACAAAACTCTATCGATGACGAGACAGGATTGACTAATGTTGCTATGAATACAGAAGTGAGAGATTTATTGGAGTCAGTTGGTCCAGATTTGATAACAGAGTAAGTTTATAAATAATTAATCCGTTGTTAATTATTCATAATTTGCTTGTCTGTTGTCTAGTGTCTATTTCAGTTTTATTAATTTATTGTTTGGGATAGGCATATATATGAGAGTAGGGTTTTCTGCTGTAAATACACGCTGAATCGAGTTGAACGTTGCTACGAAATTATCCCAGCATGGAAAATCCATCTTATCTTTTCAGACGATCTGTTAGGATTAGTCCCCACATGTAGGCCTGTACGTACCTGCCCAGCAATTAGACGCTGGCTGACTCATTCAATGATTAATTTCAAATATTTTATCGTTTTCAAAGGATTTGGTTTCCCTGCGACGAGAAATCCGTTTTTTCTTTGCTATAATTATATTTATTTTGGTCGTCTAAAAGTTGACCACAATTTGCATCTTGTCAACCATGCACATCATTTGTTTACAGTACATCCGATGTAGTCAATACAACAGTGTAGGGGGTAGGTGTGAAAATGCTGTGAATCACTAAAACTAGGGATTTTTTTTTTATTGGTGTATCTTTGGATCAAAAGTAACCTTGTGATTTTTATGAAAAATGTGTACCTATTAGCTTGCGACAAAACCGGGAATACTGAAGTAGGTCTGTCATTGTTGTGGGCTGAGATTCTATATGGTAGTTATCTTACAACATTCTTGTCATTCATGTGGAAACGTAAAAATGTAAACACGTAAGCGACCCTAATTGGGGTTGCACGTGCCCCCTGGCTCATCGATCATAGCAGTTTCTGTTCTGTCGACAATAATTCTACTTGTGTCTGTTTTGCAGGAGAAGCATCTTTCTCATTTCCTGTGCAAATTGCTTGATTCAATAATTATTTACCATTTAAAATTAATTATTTGGGAAATTGATTAATTGCATTTGATAATTTTTAATTGATTTGAAAATCAATTAGTTACATTGCAAATTACTCTGCCTTGAAAAGTAACTAATTGATAAATAATGTTGGAATTTTCTTTAAATTTCATTCGGCAATGCTCAAACAGGTAACTGTGATATCTGCTCTCTTTGGTTGCTTTGAATCTTCCTCCAATGTAATCATTTTCCATGGTCCTGTTCACAACGCTTCAAGCGTGACAACGGTGCAACAGTCGTGCGCCAGGCTCATCTGGAAACCAAACTTGCTGTCGCGCTTGAAGAGCGGTATTCTTTAGCGCTAAAGAAGCGCGCTGGCACCTTTTCGAGTATTTCCAGACCATGGAAAAGCACGAGAATTGGTATTCAAGCGCGATCTCCTCTTCAAACAGTCAAACAAATGAGGCTGTTCAGAAATGTTGTGCAAAACTAGTCCAAAATATGACTTATCCTATGGAGTATGCTGATTTGAGTGTTCTTTACCTTGTGTGTGGTTGCTTCAGTTCTTATGCTTAAAGATCCCATTTCAATATTACTTAGATGTTCTCATATTGAAACACTTGCCCTCTGTACATAAATACCTCGATCAAAAGCAATTGAGAAACATGTAGTTGCCAATGGTTACGATGGTCTTGATTTTGATAAATAGATAGCAAACGAGCAAAATGTTAAACTGCGAACAATCTCTATTTTTTTAAAAACCAGACCCTTTTCGGTCTAGAAATGTGGCGATAGTGTAGAGGCGCAATAAACTGCTGTACCATTGAAAGAAGGTAAATCTTTTCGGGTTTAAATGTTGATTGTTTACTTCATCCAACAATGTTGCCGATCTGCTGTGGTCTTCTGCGGCAAGCTAATTGTAATTAACATTTATTGATGTGTGCAGTAATCACTACAGAAGAAGTAATGAATAATTGAGAGGAAAATAATTATATTACAAAAATTACTTTAACTCATCTCCTGCTATTGACGTATATACACGTTTTTGAACAAGTCAAAAGTAGCAACAAGTAACCAATCAGAAAATTAGTCCCTAGCAATCAGCCAATGAGCAATCGATAAAGCAACTTCAAATCTTCATTTAACTAGTTTTGTGAGCAGGACAAGGGTTAAAATGAAAGGCCACCTTTCTGTTTGTTAAAAATATCAAATGAAACAGTAAACCCTGTCTTTAACGGTTACCTCTGTGACCTGAGAAAAATGACCTTTATAGACAGGCGGCCTTTCTGTCCAAGTTGATTTCTATAGAAAGTATCATTTTAGGGTTATAAAGAGTGGCCTTTATATACAGGTGGCTTCTCTATAGAGGTGGCCACTAATACTGATTTGACTGTATAATGCATTTCTTTGATGACATTATTGAAGGGGAAATGACTTTAATCATCTCATCAAAATGATAAATCATAACATGACTATCTGTTTGTAACATGTTAATAACTTACCAATGATTTTAAGTTTGATTTATTGTGTTGCCTTTCTAGTGCACTAACGCAAGAGCAACTTCAAGATCTATGGAAGATGCTTCGACGAAACGATGCAATGGCATTATCAAAATTTGAAGATTTCCTGACGAGAGTTTCTGGTGAGATGCGAAAGGCAAAGCTGGAGGCAGCCCATTTGGAGCACACCCTTCGGCGGTATGTTGACGCTAGTGAGATGACCAGGGTCAGATGAAGTACTTCTTCCTGTCTAGATTCTTGGCCTGAAAACAGATCAACCTGAACTTAAAAGGATTCACAAGCCACATCATTTTTGTGATGGCAACATTTAGTTGTTGGTAACGGTTTACGTATTTACATCAACTTTAGGACTTTGAATGCGCGTTCCTCTCTCTCGTTATCGTTCATCGCGTTCGATCATACTTCAGTTCATCTAATTAAGTTGTTTGTATAAGAGGTTAGTTGCTATGGCAATATGACAAACAACTGGCTTACTGACTGCATTGTGTTTTCCAAGGCATATTATCTAATCTACCATATATGCAGTCCCATTGCATATCAGTATATACTGGTAAGATAGTTGACCTCTGTCACGGGTGATTGCAACTAGAAATTTCTTTGTTGAATAATAGTGTCTGTTTTGACCTCTGCAATGGTGTCTGTTTCTCTACTTTCTATATTCTCCTAAGATTTTTTCTTTCTATTTTTATCACAGGAAAAACGTCACACACGATCTGGAAGTGCAACATCTTTATGAAGAGATGGAAAATCAAATTAAAACAGAGCAACTCAAACAACATTCACAGGTAAATAATTAGTTAATCCTAATTGCGAGCTTCTAGATGAAGCTGAATAACATTTTTCGGCGGAAAAGGCCAGACCAAGAGCGTAGTGCTAGTGTCAGCAACGGGGCTAATCTGGGTCGGGCCATGCCCAGACTCCTGCCAAACGGATCTCACCACGTGAGATTGGCGTCAATGTTCATGGATCCACATGATCTGGCACATGTGATCTGGTAAGCCTTGCCCTATCCATGTGCTACAGCGAGGCCCTCATTCTATCTGGATATTGCGAGCGACTTAGAATGGCTACGCCACGGCAAAACACACGGAAGCAGATCAGTTAGGCGTCAGACATTGGAATTGCGAATAAATTCCCTGCCCACCCTGCCTCAACATTAAATATGTATAATATCAATTGACATCTGATGGTAAGTAAGTAAATAGATGTAGTTTTCCACTGATTATGAGTATAATGGTGCCCCTTTGAATTAGGGGTTGTGAAAGTGTTCTGATATGAGGAGAATCCAACGCATGTCCCATCGGATAGCATCGTGGCCACACTCATCTTGGGATGATGAGTTTAGCCTACATATGATATCAGAAATTTCTAGTTTTAGTATTGGTATTAGAAGTTTTTCTCCATTGATTGATTGTCTTGTTGCTCATAAAAACAGGAAGTAAAGAAGGAACGTGCGTTGAAAGAAGAATTGGCGCAAGACCTTGAAGAGAAAGAAGAACAGCTGCGAACATTGCTTGAACAGCAATCATCGGTGAGCAGATAGTTCGAGAGCTGTTTGGCAATTTGATAACTGTCTGGCGTGGGTACCACAGACATCAACAGAGATACCATTTAGCATTTTCCTTAAAACAATAGCCTATACAGCGTTCTTATATGATGAGAAATAACAGTTTAGGAACTGTTATAATGGTTCACACGTGTCTGCCATAAGGTGACACTTGTTTGCAACTTTGCAGCAAAGTGGTCAGCACCACCTTGGGACTGCTGTATTTTGGGGTTTTATTATAGTAGGCCTAACAATATGAATTCAAAAACGCATGAAACTATCTGAAATAGCAAGCACCAGTGTTTCAGTGTCGTCTAGCAGCTAGCATGCCTGGCTGCCAGTCAAACATCGCTGCTTCGATTCCCCACCCAACCAACACATGTGTCCGTATGTCGTTTGTGGTTTTAATTGTTGAGCGTCCCAAGGGAGACATGCTTTTGGCATTGGCTTATTGGGCTACCCTCGTTAAACATATTGACATTTACATACATTTACATTTTACCATGTAAAAAAACATGTGAATTTGAAAAAGAACATTATGTAAATGTTCCCTTTTCACACAGTTTTGACAAAGTGTTTCACTGTTACTAATAACATAGACGGTCGACTACATAAAGAGGACGTCCCTCTTCCTCTTAATGCACTTATTACATAAACTACGCCATAAATCACGGTCAGACGCTGCTGACAAAGTATTTCCAAGGAAAGACAAATCAACATTCAATACATCACCATACAATACCACGGTGCTGTGTCCTTAGAGATACTTTTTTTTTGGTTTAAAGGTGATGACATTGTGGAGTAACTGACTGCTGTAAGACTATTAACCCTTGTCCTGCTATTGACGTGTATACACGTTTTCGAAACAAGTCAAAAGTAGCAACATATAACCAATCAGATAGTTAGTCCCTAATGATCAACCAATCAGCAACCGATAAAGCGACTTCAAGTCTCTGTTTAATTCGTTTATCAGCAGGACAAGGGTTAAAAGTGTTTCATACTTAATTGCTTATTGGTTGCGAAATAAACTCAAGGTCAATTGTCATTTGTGCGTATTGCACAATGTCATCTGTTCCGCCATGACTGTGACAATGAAATCCTTTTTATGTTTGCTTCTTTTGCAGCTGGAAGGGAAGTTGCAAGAGCTTCAATCGGTTGAACACCGTTTGAGAGAAGAGAGGACTAATTTGACGGTGGTAATTATGGGGCTAAAATAAATAACTATCTATCCAGAAAAATTGTGACAGCCATGTAGAATAGGAAGCACTGTGTGAAAACAATGAAAAACCATGCAGAAAGTGCCATTTTTCAAGGTTTTCGCACGGTTTTTGCATAATTTTCACATGGATTACACACAGTTGCAGTTCACGACAGGCGCAGAACGCCGTATTTTGTTGTTCCTTGTTCTATGACACAGTCCGAGGATTACTTTTTATAGCACTCTTTTCACACTGTTTTCCTTCTGATTTTCAAATGGATTTCACATGATCTCAGTTCATAATTATTGTAATATGGAATTGAATGAGTACACAAGTTACTGTGGTATATTGATTAGTTGTAGAATATTGGCTGCTATCGTATCGGTGAGTTAACAGTCAAACCTGTATTGGCGGCCACAGGCCACCTCTATAGAGCAGCCTCCTGTGTATAAAGGCCACTCTTCATAACCCCAAAGTGACAATTTTTATAGAAATCGACCTGGACTGAAAGGCCACTTGTCTATAAAGTGTGGCATTTTGATTATTCTTGTTGCATGATCTAATTCTATATTCTCGAGTCATATCTGACCTACGCTTCATCTACGTAGGAAGTGCCAACGTGTAACTTGCCTACGTGTAACTTGCAACCTGTAACCTGCCTACGTATATTTTGCAACGTGTAACTTGCCACATGTAAAATCCCAACGTGTCCAATTGTACCTTGATCTTTTACTGTCTGTTTATATAGAGTTCACTGAAATTAAGAAAATAGATTCGTTTAGGCCTTGATCACTGTCTGATCATTGAGTCTACTTTGTCGTTTGTGAGATACGACAGAAAGGTCATTCTTCTCAGCTCCCAGAGGTGACCGTTATAGACAGGTTTCACTGAATTCATTTATTGCTGTTTTTTTAGGAAAATAGCCGTTTGGAAGATGAACTAAATAGTTCAATGAACAGTTTGAATGACTCGAAGACGTACATCTCCCATCTACAAGCCATGACGGAAGACCAGAAACGAGACAGGCTCAAGTAAGAGACAACAAGAGTATACAATAGAATCCCACTGTATGTTGAAACTGTTGATACCACAACTGTCAACGGTTCCTCTTCCGCTGGGCACAAAATACCCTGTGAAATTTATATGAGCAATTAATAATGTTTTTACTGTTCAATGGTCATCTAACTTGTGGAAAAGTTAAATTTCATAGAATTTTCGCAAACAAAATAATCTCAAATAAGTTTTCTTGAATTTCAAATGACTTTTCATGAAGACAATTGGGAGATTCCACCCCTTGGCCCCACAGCAGCTCAATTATGTTGCTTCCTGGTTGATTACTTCACGTTTACAAAAATTCTGCCCCTCCCCTCCCCCAAGGTTAGGGGCTGCTGCTGTCTTGGCTGAAAGATATTTTTGTGAACGCTATGTGATATACCTGTGTCTGTGACCTTTTCAGTGAGCTTCTCAGTTATATATGACTGATGAACGTGTGGATTTTTGGATAAGTTGTTTGTTTGTTTGTTTGTTTGTTTGTTTTATTTGCTACGGGGGTACCAGGTGATTTCTGCAAGTTTTTCACAGGAGGGAGCTCACATCTTGATAGTGATAATTGTGAGAGTGTGAGGCAAAGCAAAGTGTTTGAGACCAGGCCTGTCCCTATAGTTACTCACAGGGCATTAGCTTTGTGATCCAGAAACATTTCTTTCACATGAGTGTTGCTGAAAGATGTTTTTTCATTATGGAAAATTCTACCGCTAACACAATGCCATCCCACAACCTCAAGAGGCAACGCTTTTTATATTTGCAGGCTTTTCACAGGGCTCATGGCTGTACACTAAGATCCAATGATGGCTGTTATTGTCCGTTGTTTGCATGAGAAATTTAATGTTTTAAATTCTTTTCCTGAAGGGCAGCGGTGCAAGCATCAAATGGCGTGAAACAAGAACACGAAAGCTTGATCGTGCAACTGGATGCCTTGAGGTATTTCATCAGCAGAATATTAATTGCAGAAAGGCGTTGATCACAAGTAGCGATGCAGGTGGGATTGCAAATGTATTTTCGATAACGGTTTGGAATACAGTCGAACCCTGTATTAGCGGCCACTATTCATAACCCCAAAATGACACTTTCTATAGAACTCAACCTGGACAGAAAGGCCACCTGTTTATAAAGGTCATTTTTCTCAGGTCCCAGAGGTGACCAACATAGACAGGTTTCACTGTACTGGTATTCAGGTGGTTCAGTTTCAATTCTGTTTATAAATATTGAAACTGCTTCGGTTTTGTAATGCCGAAACATTCAGTTTTAATATATGTTTTCTTGCCTTTCAAGGGATATGAATAAGAAACTTCGAGATGACAAAGACGCCATTGAAATGTCAATCAAACGGGTATATTTGTTATATTTTTTTATTCTGCATTTTCAGTCAATTGAGTTGTGTTGTTACGTGTTCAATGTACAGTCAAATTAGCGGCCACCTCTGTAGAGCAGCCACCTGTGTATAAAGACTACTCTTCATAACCCCAAAACTGATACTTTCTATTGAATTCAACCTGGACAGAAAGACCACCTGTCTATAAAAGTCATTTTCCTCAGGTGCCAAAGGTCATGTTAGCATTATCTGGTTTCAATGGGCCATGTCAGAAACTGCGTGCTCAGATCTCATATCAGGTTTGGAAAGTCAAAGCATATTGGGATTAAATCAAATCAGATCGGGAAATTCTCATACCAGACAAGCACTACCATATCAGGCAGCCATTGTTTTACCATCTTACATTTCAAAACAGGGTTTTGTCTTACGTTGTTTTATTGTATCAAATGTTATTTGTTTGCAGAATCGCTTTCGTCAGGAGAGCTTAGATGAAGAAATGAGCAAGACTGCTGTAAGCATTAATTGTACACCCTTGTATAGTGTTTCATTGAGATGTCGAAGTTTTGACACCTGTAATTTACTTTGAGTTTCGCTTATGTGACAAGATAGATCAAAGCCCTCAATTTTATTTCAGACAACATTTTGGCATTAAATTGCGGCATAATGTATTGACTTGAAATTGACACAAGTCATGAAGCTAGCATCAGAATGTTGTGTGAAATAAAGTTGAGCGCTTTGTTCTATCTTGTGAATTTACTTTACAATTTTAGAAATTGATTTTTGCCCACTTCCTTTTTTCTTTCGCAGTTTTATTGCGCCATTATGATTAATAATATAATAGTCACATAAGAAAGCTATGCTAGCTTGTTTTGAGCATGTTTCAAATTGTTGACCTTTGCACGTGCTAATTAATCTGACTGAAAAAGTATAGGTTTACTTGTACACAAGGCCACATGGTACGCAATCTTTCAAACTGTCAGTTTCTGCAATTTTCAATTCTACTGCCAGCTCAGCCAGTTGAATACACTATATCCCGGAGTACTCAATGAGCAAATGCAAATGACTACGTCGTTAGTAAACACTAACTTATAGGCTTATCTTACTGTGAGCAGTTTCAGGAGGCATGCTTGTAATCCTTCGTTCGGCCATTGAACCCGTGTTAATGACAGTTTACATTAACCCTTGTCCTGCTATTGACGTTTATACACGTTTTCGAAACAATTCAAAAGTAGCAACATATAACCAATCACATAGTTAGTTTCTAGCAATCAACCAATCAGCAACCAATGAAGCGACTTCAAGTCTTCATTTAACTAGTTTTATGAGCAGGACAAGGATTAATGACAATTTACTGGTTATAAGCTGCACTCTGTCTCTGTCCCTTTTCGCATTCACATGATTTCGTTTTTCAAGTGTGCATGCTTTTTCACTTGATTTTTCACACAATACAGTACTTGGCATTTCACAAGGTTTTCACACATTTTTGGATTTCAGTCATAATGACTGAAGAGTTTTTATGTTCTCCGCAGGCACAAGGCAAGGGCAAACGACCCCTAACTCGTGAAGGCTCCAACATGGCAAACTATTTCGGTGAAGACAAACGAGGTCGTCACGCCACAACCTCATATGGCAGCCTCTCTTCGGCGTCAAGGTATTGCTAGTAAATGCAGAATCGGACGCCAGACTCATAAAAGCCTCTGTTAAAGATTTGATTTTGTATAAAACCGGATATGAGAGTCTGCTATATATGGAACGACATTTTAACAATTTTATGTTAGCAAGTGTATTTTTCTGCTTTGTGAGCAGCCAATCTTTAAAGTCCCAAATTGATCTTGCCATGTGACGTACATAACTTAACTGTAATTCATGCAAGTTGATTTGTTTGTAAATTTTAAATAATACTCGCTGTTGTTGTCAATAAAGTGTTACGCTGCATAACGGAAATCACGGTACAGTCAAATCTGTATAAGCGACCACCTCTACAGAACAGCCACCTGTGTATAAAGGCCACTCTTCATAAACCCAAAATGACGATTTCTATAGAAATCAACCTCAACAGAAAGGCCACCTGCCTATAAAGGTCATTTTGCTCTGGTCACAAAGGCGACCATTATAGACAGGTTTCACTGTACCTGATTATGTAAATATAATGTCAACATTCGTTTGGATAAACAAACACTTTTCTTAACGACTATTGTAGCATTCGTCGTTAGCCAAATTATGTGAGAGAGTAATATCAATTTCAGTTGAAAACATGCAAAATAGTTGCACAACAAAGCAGGATTGCTGGAGAGGTAACGAAATAACAGTTGAGATTGACATATCAAAATTTAACACTACATCCCGTCTGTTTTCTGTCGTTTGCCGTGTGTGTCAGTAAGCTTCCAGAGAAGGGCGACGAAGAACAATGGCAGATACAGAGTGCAATATTTGAAGTGTCTTGTTTATTTGCACAAGCCTTCGTTAATATAACCACTGCTGCTAATTTCTAATTGCATCGTTCGTTATTTGTAAAGAACTATGTTGATCAAGACACATGATGTCGTAATGAAGGCTAATCATCGTTAGACGTCATTCTAATGATGTCTTTAAGCAGATGATGTGGATAATCGTAACCCGTGATTTTAATCATAAATTTCTCTCACCTGATAAAGCCAACGATGTGGCTCAAGGCATCGTTCGCCACTTCATCGTCAAGGATCGGTGCTTTCAAACTACGCTTTCCCTCCGTGTTGGTGAGTTGTATTCTGATTTATTTTAAAATGTAAACGTCAATTCGTCACCTTTTAATGTACCACCGTCTTAATTAGGATGTCAGTCATGTTAAACTGGGTAATCTCTGATTTACTTAATAATCCTTTCATTACGTTGTCTTGAGAAAGTAAAGTTGTGTGGTTGTTTCTCAAGCAGCCAACTGTCTTAAGCAACCACCTGTGCTAAGAGACCGCATTCAAGAGGTCCCTACAGGTTAAACAAATATATTATTTACCTGTCTTAAGCGACCACCTGTGCTAAGAGACCGCATTCAAGAGATTCCTCCAGGTTAAACAAATATATAATCTACCTGTCTTAAGCGACCACCTGTGTTAACACTTGTGGTCGCAAGGTCATTGTAGTGAATGTGTTATGATTGGGTTGAACGTTTGAGTAATTGGCTGGCTTTATTAATTAAAGATTGACATTTGTAATGTATAGTAATCAGATAATCTGAATCTTTGACATACTGCTAGAAATGAAATGATCAATCGGAAAATAATCAGATGTACAGATTAACTGCCTCTTTACAAAATCGTTAAGTGGCCGATATATTTGAAAATAATCGGTTTATTGTTCATTTTTGGTCGCTCTTACACAACAAACATAAAATCTTGTTGCGAGAGCGTTTTTCAGCTGCCACCCATTTGCAGTAGCTGTTATAATGCCACATTGTCTTTGTGCTGCAATTTGTGTGTGGTATGATGTTCAGAGCCTGCAAAGTATTGTCTAACCATTTCTTTCATGTTCAGCGATTTTGACGTTTTTTCTCTGGGATTAAATGAAACACGTTGGTAAAGCTCAAACATGGGCTGAACAGATTAATCCACCGGTTATAAAACTACAATTGGTAGATATTAATTGGCAACTTTTCTGAACGATTCATCTCTACATACTGCTACTGTTTTGGATCACAATATTTCAAATGTTGGATTTCAATATACTTATTTTGTCCCCACCGTTATGTTGTGTGCAGCGGAAGCCATGAGAATCTTGACGCATTACGAAGGGTTGAAGAGGAAGCAGAAGGGGAATTCAGTCCAGCAACTTCTATGGACGGGCACCTGCTGCGAAGAGAATATAGTCATGATGATATTGATGGACATGAAGTGTTTGAACCCAACGCGATCATCGGTGAGTTCCGTGCATTATAGTTGATATGTCCCTTGTGTCATTTCTGCTATTTTCTGTTTGATTTTTTGTGCAAATATAACCTTATATATAGCTTAACCCTTGTCCTGCTGATAAAACTAATCAAACAGAGACTTGAAGTCGCTTTATCAATTGCTGATTGGTTGATCATTAGGGACTAACTATCTGATTGGCTATATGTTGCTACTTTCGACTTGTTTTGAAAACGTGTATACACGTCAATAGCAGGACAAGGGTTAAGAAGTACACCACCTCTTAGTCACTTTGTTGATCTGCATAACAAGTTTCACAATATGCTCTACAGTCAAACCTGTATTGGCGGCCACCTCTATAGAGCAGCCACCTGTGTATAAAGGCCACTCTTCATAACCCCAAAACAACACTTTCTATAGAAATCAACCTGGACAGAAAGGCCACCTGTCTATAAAGGTCATTCCCCTCAGGTCCCAAAGGTGACCATCATAGACAGGTTTCACTGTAAATAGCCTTTCAAATTGAGTGTGTGTGTGTATTTTATTTTAATTCTTAGCCAATATGAGCAGTGTTGCTTGTTTACATTGGGAGGTATAATACAGAACAAACAAACAATACATTTACACATAACGAACTACAGGACATGCTACAATTAAACATAAAGCATTAAACACTAGTTTAACATAATTGAATACAATATACAGTACTGTACTGAATGTTCTATTTTTAAACATTAAAACGAGGGAAACCACAGCTATCTCAACCAATTTGAGTCTAGCAGCGCTTTTTTCTCCTAATCGAGAGCTGTAATGTGCTGTAATGTGCTTGTAAGGATAAAAAAAATTCATCATCATCATCAGTGTCTATGATGTCATTGTATTTAGCAGTGTTTTCAATTTGTTGGTTTGGCAGATCACCAAGATTTGACACAACACCCTCTTCATTCATCAACTCCACAGCGCCATTCGACCGATATTGAGCATTTCGATCCAGATGCTATCAGTCAGGGGGTAGGTCTCGATTGTGGTAATGACGTTTTCAGTACTGTAATTTAATACTTTGTTAGAATTTAAAAGAAGGTAACTATAGAATATGTTTCACCCCAGATGTCATCATATCAATTTTTTAGGGTTAAGGGGATAACCCCTAAAATTTTAACTGACTTTAAAGTGTCGTTATTATGAATTTTGACTCTGTTTTGATTAGCCTTGATCAATTTTTGAGTTTGTGTATGTGCGGTCCACTGGCTGTAAGGTCTGTTTGCCAAATCAAGAGTTGTGGGCTCAAATCCCAACAAAACCAACGTATAAATGGTATTTTTCTGACTGTTCTGCGGTTCTTGGCGATCTGCTTTCACTATGAATTCAACAGCATTTGAAAACGATATGAAAATCATGTGAAATATCAAGTACCATGTGAAATGCATGGGGGATTGCAATTCACATGGATTTCATATGGTTTCAGCTCATACTGTATGGACTTCAATTCAACTTTTTGGCTATCGACAAGAAAATACAGTATGGCCTATCTGAATTTGGGGGATATGCCTTGCCAGGAAACCAGCAATTCATAACTCTATAAGAGATCATCGTTTATACAAAATGGTGTTATTTTTTGTCAGTTTCATATTTTTATTTTATTTTCTAGGAGGGATCCCTCACTGGCTCGTCATCCATTGGGCCTTCAGAAATGCCAACTCGTGTTTACAAGATTGTTTTCATTGGTGATTCAAGTGTTGGCAAAAGTAGTTTCATTCATCGGTTCTGTTTTGATGATTTTTTGCCCAATTTCAGTGCCACAATCGGTAAGTAATGCAATCAAGTTCCCTCAATATACCACAGGCTATAGTCTAAGCTTTTTCCTTGCTAGAGAACCCCCAGCACAAATATGAGTATGAATGCCAGGCGGATGAGTGCAAGTGCTATCAATTTTAACTTTTGTTGTGAATTTTAATGTAAGCCAAGGCGTGGTGCAAGAGATCTCAGACAGCACAGCAATCAGAGCGTAATTGCTTGTTTTAAAATTGCTAAATGGAATTTAGGAAAGGTCAAACTCTAATCATAGCCTGCAAGCAGCAATGGTAGATTCGAGGCTAGCCTCTAAGCTAGGCAATGGGTATTCTAGTATATTTTATCGTACGAGGGTAAACTGGGCTCGAGTTTCAGAATCAGGTACATAGTTCCTATAGTAAGAACAAGGTTGGCAGTGGTTCGTCATTCTTGCTATTGCTTGCTAGCTTGCTAGTCACGCCATTTGTAGAAGAATTACCGACAGTTGCTGAAACATCACAATTGCTATTCCTCTCACGACGCGAAACAGCCAGGATGCAATGAATCAATGATGCAATGAGTTTAACTGTGTTACTTCTTACTATAAATTTGTGATGTATGTTCACATTCATCTTGGGCTGATGAGTTTAATCACTACCTATGATATAATTTCATATTTCTGTATTTTCATATTTTGTTTATTTGTGCAGTCAAACCTGTATTTTCAGCCACCTCTGTAGAGCAGCCACCTGTGTATAAAGGCCACTCTTCATTACCCTAAAATGACACTTTCTATAGAAATCAACCTGGACCGAAAAGCCACCGGTCTATAAAAGTCAATTTTCTCAGGTCCCAAAGATGACCGTTACAGACAGGTTTCACTGTATGTTTTGTTTACTCTGCAGTCCCAGGGAAGGCTAATCCCCATATTTACAGTTTACCAGGTGTATCAATTAAAAAGCTTGAATTTCTCTTAAAACTGTTTTGATTTTTTTGTCTTGCAGGTGTTGATTTCCAAGTCAAGTCAGTGAAAGTTCGGAATCAATGGGTTGCATTGCAATTATGGGACACCGCTGGTCAGGAAAGGTTAGCAATTATATTAAATGCTTATCCTTGCATTGTGCCGATCAAAGACCAACTATTCAGAGTATTTAATTCAGATAGTTAATCATAAGATAAGGAAATAACTTACGAAAGTAATTCGGGCAAAAATGTACTATACAGTATAATTAATTTCTATACAATTATAAAACTATAAAAATACTGCACTGTACAAATGCATAATTGCTACTCAAATTTATTATTAAGAAAATAAAAAGTAAAAAAACCTGACCTGAGTGTTTACAAATTAAAATTTCGTCCATCAAATTTCTTGATTGATTGATTGATTGATTGATTGATTGGTTGATTGATTGATTGATTGATTAATTGATTGATTGATTGACTGATTGATTGTTTTCTTTCTTCAGATTCCGTAGTATTACTAAGCAGTACTTTCGCAAAGCGGATGGTGTTGTGGTGATGTTTGATTTGTGCTCGGCAATCTCCTTCACGAACATCCGCGCATGGTTGACAAGCGTCGAGGTAATTGTTTGAATTTCATCTTGCTAGCCTTGAAATACGGAAGACTTGTATATTTCCTGTTTCTGTTTGTCGCATAACTCACATGTGAGCACTCTGCTGCTTTAAATAGTTCCTCTCATATCTTAGACTTTTTATAAAAGTTAATTAATTAATTATAATCATCACATACTGAATTTGTAAAATTATTCAACTTGGGTAAATGTGCTGCGGACGGTCCCAACGTTTCCATTTTGGATTGCTAAACTCAGACTTATCCTTTCGTTGTTAGGAAGGAGCAGAGACTGACTGTTCTCTTCTGTTGCTTGGTAATAAATTGGACAGAGCGGACAAGGAAGAATTACGACGAGTCAATTCGGCGCAAGGAGAACAACTCGCCAAGGTAAAGTTTCCCGACCTGGTTTGGTTTTCCCGCCAAAAGTATAAATCACTTGCCAGTGTGAAGCTTGCGCCAATTGCTTGTCTTGCATAGTTGTATGGAGTCACATTTTGCCATTTCGTATTTTGTTACGCATATGTTTTTCTTTGTCCAGGAATACAAATGCTCTTATTTTGAAACAAGTGCAAAAAGTGGTGACAACGTCAAAGATGCAATG
Source organism: Calvadosia cruxmelitensis (assembly GCA_900245855.1). NCBI lineage: Eukaryota > Metazoa > Cnidaria > Staurozoa > Stauromedusae > Kishinouyeidae > Calvadosia > Calvadosia cruxmelitensis. Next base: position 43,290 of record OFHS01000205.1, read on the forward strand.
AAGAGTTTTGCAGGGTAAATGCCATGATTGTTTCTTTCTGTTCAAAGATATGCATATAACATTTCTTCGTATTTAAATTTGGTCCAACTGTTTATTTTGTAGTACTTTGAGCGAGAAAGAAGACCATCGAATGCAGGCAAGCGTTCTCAATCTTTCAGCGTTACCCGACGAGGAAGCTGTCAAGAAGAAAGGCTGTTGTGGAAAAGGCTAAAATATGTTATGTTCAAAGAGGCAAACGTGGTTTAGAATCTGGAGTCCCATGTGGAGTTTCGACAAAGCGGACAAAAGCACTCTGCACGTTTTGGGATACTTCAGCGACCCTAAACCCTGTCACTCACTGGAATTTCTTCCTTCTAGGAACATTTAGCAAGTAGCAAGTTCAATTCGAAGATTCTATACATACAGCTGGGCTGTTACTCGTCGAATGAACAATACATTTTACACCGTCAGGAATTTCCAATCAAGGCAATTTCGATTCCTTTTGATAGCTTGATGTCATCAAGAAATTAGATGTAGTTATTCCAGTAAGAAATTGCTCAAATGTCACACTGGTATCTAGTTTTGCACTAAGCTCATCCGTCGTGGTGGCAACCATTTATTCCCATTCCGAAATATTTCACACATTGCTTTTACAAATTAAATAAGGATAAACGATGCGCCACGCTGACTAATTTGATGTTATTATTACATTTCTCTTACCGAGAAGTATTTATTTACTAACAGTTAATGTACAGTAGCTATACTTTTATGTTGGCTAAATGACGTCTGATTTCTGTTGGTTTCTTGCGCAAAGTGTATGACATCTTATGAATTGTAAATAATAATCGCCAAACTTGTTTCATTGTTTGTATTTCGTCTCGTTTTCATCCTGCGATGTACATGTTTTTCTTTAAATAAATTTCCCTCAGAATTGGCAGAGCTGTGAGTACTCGTCACAAATGTAACTAGTTAAAAATAACTAGTTACATTTGAAGGAACTTTAGCTGTAATTGAATTCCTTTTTGCTGCATGTAACTTTTTGTGTAATTAGTTACAAAAGTGAAGGAATGAGTACATTCTGGTTTGCGAACAGCAAAAGTTCCTTTTCACTGTTTGAATTTGGTAATTTGTCATCGTAAATGGCTTCCGATAAATTGCAAGTCATCACAATATCCATGATTGTTTGATTGTCACATTCTTTCAACTTTTTACAATTGACAGATCAGTTACACGGCTCTGTTGATTAATCAAATGTCGTGATGAACATTTTTTTGTTTTATCTTCATTAAAATTAAAATGTTGTTTGCCATAATCTCGCTCACGTGTTGGGTAATGCACAAACTTGGAACCATCACTCAGAAGTTCCTTTTTGAAAAGCAGTAACTTCTACTTGTAGCTAGTTACATTTGTGGAAAGGTAATTTTAATTGGAACTAATTACATTTTTCAAAAAGTACTTTTACTTGTAACTGGTTACATAAGAAGAAGAACTTTTACAGCACTGATTAGAGCCAATAATATGGACTTCACAGCATTTAACAGTAAGTAGTTACGCGTCCGATGGAGGGAGTCAAGGGAGGGGTTCCTCCTTCGGGAGTGATTGACACCCTGTCCAGGTAATCCAGGTTACATGACGAACAGCATAGCTACTGTATGCGATATTTCAGTCAGCAAAGCAGGCAAACGGAGATACATTGCGACCAGTTGTTGCTTTATTTATTCTTATAATATTCCACACAAAAATGTATTTAAACTTAAAATAATAGTAATTATTTACTTATTTGCTTTTTGCCTGGACCACGTGGCTTTCTACGGCTTGCCTCAACAGTTGTGCCGAGTCTCTTCTGTTGATGAGGTCATCACTTCCAAGATGGCGACTGTTGATGGTGACGATAGAGAAGATGTCGATCTAACCGAATCTGATTTAACTGAAGAACAGGAGCTTAATCTTCTCCATTTCCAGGTCAGAACATACCTTAGAGTTAGTATTCTCGTTATAACTTTCTGTTGGCAGTTTCTCGGAGCTCTAAACTGTTATTAAATGCATTTTCACGACAACTTTGCCGGTTGTCGAAATGTTCTCAAACTTTGAGACGGAATTTGTATAACGAAAATTGACTTTTTAAAGCATATAGCTCAATAACTATATTATTTATACATACATTGTAAGTTTCTTATTCAGCTAGACTGTTTGCATCCTAAAATTTCCTCATATCGGTTGTACTTCACTTTCAAGGAAGTTCCAAAGATAAATATTGTTCGTTGAACACCGCTTTTTCGAGTCCCAGTAAGCGTTATATTCGCGAATTTAGTCAACTAAGTAGCGATATTTTGTCCCCTTCCGGGCCGGTGCAAGAATTGATAAAAATCGAGATACTCAAAATCATGAAATGAAATATTTTCAATTATTACCAGGAAATAACTGCCATTGGTGACCTGGAACGGAGCAAGGACATCTTGGAAGCACATCAATGGGATCTAGAGGTAAAGCTGCTACTAGTTCTCCTTTTCTTTATTTCCTTGCATAGGCTAGATGAGAAATGCCATACATGCCACATGAATAGAAGCAGTGCCGTTTTAAGCCTCAAGAGGGTCTAAAGCACTTTACCCAAGGGAGCCTAATTTTAACTATTAAATAGCCCAAACTTACTAATTGTTAAAGTGTTCACCCACCCATTGGCTTATCAAAGATTTTGCTTTTGCTCACAAAAAGCAAATTGGGAAAAATTAACTCTGTATAACTCAGTAGCACTCTGCAGTTGAATGCACACTGCAGTAGATCTCAACATACTGTGAATTTGAATATTTGAACTGACATTGAGAAGGGCCTATCCAGACTGAGGGCCTAATTAAAGCACGTTCTTTGAGTGTCTACTTGTTAAAAAGGCCCTGAATAGAAGGCTTGAGGCTTGACTGCGGAAACAGGGGTTTGCTACAAATATCAAACTAGAACACAAAATTGTGTAATTACTGTGCTTTATTTGCTATAGAATTTGCCAATATAAAATCTGAATTTTTTATCAGTAATTGTCATTCAAATGCTTTTTGCGACAAGTAAACAACCTTGCTGATCATGCCTTTAAGATTCTGACTTCCTCATCTTTCAATTAGTCTGTGGATATTTTGCTCTGAGGCATGTAGAGGGCAGCCTTTTGCAATACTGCTAATAAAATTTAAAATTCGAAAAATTTGAGTCGAATCGAATGACGAGCTGTCGATTAACCAAACACCTTAATTCAAGCTAAAATATCCCCAATGAGATGTCCGTTATACACAGTAAGATGTTATATATAGCTGATGTGAATTGGAATGGTAATCCATACGTGAAAACAACAATGCACGACGATTGATTAATCTGTTAATCCGCTACATAAGATGATATCATAACTCATAAACAGTATCATTAATATGAGAGAAACGACACAAGCTAAACTCGCAGAAGGGCTATCAGGGTGCATGGAATTTATTAAGATAACCAAAAGAAATTAGGCCATAACTCCGACGCCACTCGACGATGCGGCTTGACAATGTAATATAATTTTTCAAAGTACTGTGAAACCTGTCTATAATGGTCACTTTCGGGACCTGAGGAAGCTGACCTTTATAGACAGGTGGCCTTTCAGTCAAGGTTGTTTTCTTCGAAAGTGTCACTTTGGGGCTATAAAGAGTGGCCTTTATACACAGGTAGCTGCTCCATAGAGGTGGTCACTAATGCAGGTTTGACGGTACACCAACCATATGGTTTAAAGTCATTTTGAAAGATGTTTGGTATTCTTGTGATTGTCGATAATGAATATAAGCAATGTTATTATGCGATCTTGCGTAGGCATCTGTTCATAGCATCCTTAGTGGGGGCAACAATGATGACGACTTTGATCACGTTCAAGCAGGACCCTCTATGCAGCATGGACAGACCCCAAGGTAAGTTATTATTAATTACTGACAAGCAAGAGCGCAAGTGGCTTCTTGTTGACAACTTCAAGCAAACTGGTGTCTCTTTGAACAAAACATGCTAGATATTGGTTAAAAATGATTGTTGCAAACTACGGATGAAATGTTGACATTTGACACTAGAACAATGTTGCATACAGTTTATAGGGAACTGTGATGCCTCCACACGATTAAACGTTTGGGGAATATTATTGCACGTACAGTGAAACCTGTCTATAATGGTCACCTTTGGAGCCTGAGGAAAATGACCTTTATAGGCAGGTTGCTTTTCTATCAAGGTTGATTTCTATAGAAAGTGTCATTTTGGATTTATGAAAAAGTGGCCTTTATGCACAGGTGGCTGCTCTATAGAGGTGTTTGACTGTATAATGTATGGTAAACCAAGTTTACCTTGCATAGCACTAGTCTTATAGATATTTCAATATGCTTCCCTTTCAGGCCTGACACACCAATTCCGCAGTTTACTTCTGATGTATTAGCCACAAGGCCAATGGTGAGACTGTGATATCTAGAGTCAATTTTTTTTAGTTCAGTTGGAATTGATGGATTTCTTGCTTCCAGTAGGCCTGTTTTGCTTGCGTTTCAAGGCAAATTGGCAATCTTCTCTGACCGTAGTTGTCTGTGACCACAACAAGACCTGCAGTCCAATTTGCTGTGACAGCTACCTGTCTTTAGTGGCCACCTGCGCTTAGAGGCCACCTCCAAGTGGTCCCTTGAATTTTAGAAGCATGCAATTTACCTGTGCTAAACAACCGTTTAGTACTTTTTAACCTTTTTTTCTTTACCTCAAAGTCGTGGTCGGAGTGGTTTAGTGGCCTGATCTTGCTTCCTGTCCGTTTTGCTTACACGACATTCACAGGAGTTGTGACTTTCATCGGTAAGACATTTCCATGTTATAGAACCAAAAGTCCTGTGTAGTCAAATGTCTCAATTGACCTATTACAATTTATCTTGCTTCTTGCTCATTTTCCCTGCACTTCGTTCACAGGAGTTGTGACATTCATCCGTGTAATTTTTTAATATTATGAAACAGCAGTCCTGTGTAATGTAATAGAAAAGTGTTCACGTAACCTCAAAGGCTCCAATATAATTCAACTTATCGCTATATTGGTGTCATCCTATGTCCATGTCAGTCCCAAAACTATCGAATCCAATATATCGTACAGCACTAAGAATAATAGAAGCCCAGAGGAGATCTTTTGTTCATGTTAGAGTTAAGCTCAGGCATACTCGCTTAAGTAGGCCTACTCAGCTACTTGAATGTATTGCATGGCCTTTTGACCAATCCTCATGTATTTTTATATCCTCTTTATTTAAGTAGAGCGGCTCAGTTTTGGCAAACTCTCAAGCTATTGTTGCAATGACTTTATGAAATGTTGATCCTCGACCAATTTTTCTTCTCTTCATTTTGATGTGAAAGTCTTGTTAAGTACCTAATTATCTATTAACTATATCAGTGATCTTCCTTTTCGTATCGACAGTGTATGCATACATTCAAACTAATAAGTAAATTGACAAAGGGACCCCAATTTGTATGCAGTCATTTTGAGGACCTCTAAGTTCCAAATTCACACAATTCAAAAAAGCAGGGGCTGTCTGAGAACTGACAGCAACAGAGTTCAACATTCTTCCCGGAGAAATCAGGAAACTGAGGACCACATCAATTTGTGCATGAGCCACCGATGTCAAGCAATATTCTTTTAACTGCATCACTATTTTTAAATTATATAATGCTGTAAATTTGATCTATTGCACAAATGAAGAGTCACTGAAATGAATACAGTGAAGCCTGTCTGTAATGTTCACCTGAGCTGAGACCTGAGAAAATTACCTTTATAGACAGGTGGTCTTTCTGTCCAGGTTGATTTCTATAGAAAGTATCATTTTGGGGTTATGAAGAGCAGCCTTTATACACAGTCCATTATATGACATATTTTATCTGTTGTTGTTTCTATTTCAGTGCGACTTGTTTGGCCGACATTTGGTCAAGGTAAGAACTGAAGCTTGCGAAATACTATTACAAGTATATTACATTGTAGGCGAAGTTAAAACTTCGCCAGAAGTATCGTTTTCTACCTGTTTGACAGTTATACAACACTTTCTGTAAAGTGTATGCTGGGTTATATTATGAAGTGTATGGCCGTCGCCGAAATTGCTACATTGGCGAAAGATTGTCATTCATGGGCGAGAATGTCTCACATTCGTTGATGCGTGCCACAATTACTTTTGCGTGGCATCACAATCTATTATTATGCTGGATTGCATATGAATGGCATGTGTGGAGTAAGGCATGGAAACTCTAGATAAGTTAGGTTTTTTACACCTGACAACACTGGCTCATTGCCCAAAGAGCTGACGCTGAACTCTCATCGACAGTGTAATGAATTCAATCACTGATTGGTTAAGCAAGGAATGCATTAAATGTTGCAGGCTTAGGCTTAACTTTTAATCTAATTACAAGATCATGTGCTGTTACCAATTGACAGTAATTTGAAAGCAAACCAGATCCAGTGGTGTTGTTTTGGTTACTTATCATTCCTACTTATTTGAATTACTTCTGACTGTACTTTGCTTCCCAAAGTATAGATCCACCACGTCGACCAATGAAGATCTATGTTCGCCAAGCGGCTTCATTTCATAGATGGCTAGCAAATGTGCCGTCCAGTTGTTGTGTAGATCAATGGAAAAGCTGATGCAAGCTATGTTGTGTTTATGTCACTTGTCTCATGTTGTTTGTTGCAGCAAGGACAGAACCCGTTGAAGATGTGTTGACGTTCAAACGATCATTTGAAGAACATTATGGCAATGTCCATCCCACATTCTACCAAGGAAGCTACTTGCAAGTAAGCTATTGATCATTAGAAGAAGAAAAAGAGGGAAAAAGATATTGTGCATACAGTGAAACCTGCTATAAATGTCACCTTTGGGATCTGAGAAAAATGACCTTTATAGACAGATGGCCTTTCTGTCCAGGTTGATTACTATAGAAAGTGTCATTTTGGGGTTATGAAGAGTGGCCTTTAGACACAGGTGGCTGCTTGAGATAGATAGATAGTACTGTATTTAAGACATATAAACAAAGCTTTTCTAGATTCTAATGTTCGTTTCTTGATGCTACTTTTTAGATAGATAGTAGGCGGTTGTTAATACAGGTTTGACTGTAGCGATATTCTGTCGTTGACCATCTGAACGTTTTATTTAGGCGACTAATGATTCAAGGAAAGAACTGAAATTTCTCCTCGTCTACCTCCACTCGCCCAACCATCAAGACACGCCCAGCTTTTGCAAGTAAGAATTGTTTCTTTGTGCTTATGTTGTTCAAGTTTTAGATTTCTTCCACTGCTTGCGTTGCCAGGCAATGTAGCTCTAAATGACTCAGTATGCCTTTGAACTAGTTTAGTATGTGGAGGACGAAAGGACGAAGAAGTACACTTTCACATTCCACATATATATATAATTGAGAGATAAGCTGCTGGTCCCACGACAGGGAGAGATGGCAGAGTTCCAAGGAGTACATATGGTCATTGGTGCCAGAGCTCGATGTCGTGAGACACAGCGTAGATAAGATGACAGACAGAGTTGTTGATACGACGAAGTACAGACGGCAAAGAGGATAATTACAGGGAGACACAGCTACATATTCTTACTATCACGTGACTACAAAATGACGACATTGAGTTCACACAGACCGCGCGTCAGCCACTACAAGTATATTCAAAGCCTTCTGTTTACAATAATGTGAATAAATTTCAGTGTTTCACTTTCACTGAACTATTCTTGATGAGAGGTAAATAGTTGTAGATGTCCTAACTGTATGAGCATAAGCCAAGCGACGAGTCGTGTGTTCTCGTGATGAGCACAGATGAGAATGAATATATTTATAAATAGCAGGATGATAGAGAAGAGATATTGATTCAGTATTCCTATTGGTGTAGAGCATTACCTAATACTACTACACCAGCACTTGTAAATGGAATGCTTTGAGTATAATTTCTCCTTTCTTCGTGACCATCAATGCAATCCTTGTGATATATGTGAGTGATAAGAGAGATTAGATATACTCACTTGGTCCTCGAAGTGCTGCTCATAAAAATCTGGTTGTATGTATGTATTTAATATTAACCCTTGTCCTGCTATTGACGTGTATACACGTTTTCGAAACAAGTCAAAAGTAGCAGCATATAACCAATCACATAGTTAGCCCTTAGCGATCAACCAATCAGCAATCGATAAAGCGACTTCAGGTCTTGATTTAACTAGTTTTATAAGCAGGACAAGAGTTAATATCAATATTAATGCAATACTCGTATAGAAGACATGTCGTCATGCACTTATACTACACGGTTTATAAGTTTATAGGTCTAGTAAATTAATCGACGTGAGTTTCTTTTTAAATAGATACAAATATTTAGTTAACACAAAATCTTCAGGTAAACTGTTCCATTTTGGAATAACGCGATTATAAAAGAAATGATGATGGGTGTTGTTCTCTACTTCGTGGACTCGATGGCTGGTTGTTGGATTTGAATGAAATTTTTAATTAGGGTTACCAGACCACTGAGGAAAAAATACGGAACATTTACGCTAAACGTTTAAGCTCTTTGCATAGCAAAGACTTGGTGTTGTAAGCAAGTTAGCAAAGGGGAAATTCAAAGTTTGTGAAATTTCTGTTTCTGTTGCAGGGAAGTCTTGGCTAATCCTGGTCTGACTGAATACGTCAATGGCAATATGTTATTTTGGGGTTGTGAAGTCACTTCGCAAGAAGGAGCCAGAGGTAACAATTTGCTTGTAACGCATGTGATTGAATGCATAGTCACCCGACATGAATGAAGCTCTATTCCAAAGCAGTCACATCACCTCTAGGAATTACTTCAGTTTTCCTCATGTTCTCAAATATCCTGGATGTCTGAAGTGATAATACATCTGACTGCATTCCGGTGAAAATCTGTTGCTAGACTTAGCCTGTTATGATTAAATGAAAACAAACGAACAACAAATCGGCCATTGTGACCTGGCTAATGGATGCCTCATAGAGTACGTATTCCCGATAATTGTATTTTTGTGTTTGTTTTCAGTTTCGAAAGCCATGAGAGAAACACGTTATCCATTTCTTGCTGTTCTGTGCTTGCGGGACAACCGAATGACAATAGTCTGGCGATTGGAAGGTTAGAGAAGCAATCGGAATGTAGAGTTTGAAACAAATTATCAAGTTTTCTATCTCCCTTTGTGAACTTATTGGCTTGAGGGTCAATGTCATTACCGCTTTAAGCATAATAACAAACAAACGACAATTCGCCATGCGCAGTCCCACTGCATGTCGGTATATAAGTGAGTTGACCTCTGCCTCGGGTGAAGACGCCAGGAAATGCTGTGTTTGCAACGCAATCAGCCGTACTCTTGTCAATGATGGTCAACTTTACGAATTGTTTCTGGCTGTCAAAATTGTAGATTTCAGCTCAAAACCACGTGCCTAAAAACAAGTGTATCCCGTCATGCATTGGGACTGCGCTTGGTCCATTAATCAATCAATCAAGATTTATGTTTTTTTTTAACTGGTGCTCAAACTGAAATGCGATGCAATCAATTGGTGAAACTAGAACAAATCAGGAACAACATAATATGAATCCTTTATAACTACGCCAATATTAAAATACAAAGACTGAATGGGTAACGTATTTTATGCTGCAAGTTTCTAATTATAATACAAATTCAGTACTATAATTGTTCTTCTTTGTATGAGCGTGACAGGCAAGAATAGTGTGTATGCCTTCGATGGATCTGTTCAAAGGCAAAATTGTGATTTTAACGTTTTTCAAAATTTAAACAATTACCACAACACAATTGGTAGCAAATCTAAACCTTATGCTTTAGGGCATCATCATCATCATCATCATCATCATCATAAACAACACCGTAAACAATTTTATGCTGATGTTGAACTGATTATTCCTAAATTTCGATATGTAACGTCTCTAGAAAAACTAAACTTACTCTTTAACCATGATTGTATGAAACTCTATAACTATCTTGGAATTTATCTAAAAAATCATTTAGTTTACGAAATACGAAAGAATACCTTTTTCAGAAATATATGCTCTTATGATCTTGTAATATTATTACTTTATTAGTACCTTTTGTAAATATTGTTCTA
>OFHS01000206.1:0-30868 GCA_900245855.1 Calvadosia cruxmelitensis
TATACTTTAAACGGCATTCGCTGTAATTATGTTAATCGATTCTAATATTAGTTCATCAAACGTCGCCTGCATCAAAGTTGACGGAGATGACTAATGAGACTGTTACCAATGGCAACGCAACCGCTACTTCAAAACAGAGAAAGACAGCAGATGCCGTTGAACTTATTCTAACTACTGAAAGCGTCAAAGGTAAAATCATCAATGTAATGAGCAGTAAAATTGGCATATATAAAGCAATTTAATTGTTTGCTGCACATTATGACAATATCCTAAAGCAATAAATCATCATAACATATCTGAATTAATACCTAGAATCAATTATAAATTAACAATCAGAACTGATCTGATTAATTGACCTTAACAATCGATTATTATCTGAAACTAAAATTACAAAATATTTTTTTCCAATTTTTATAACTTCGAAATGAAATGTGTTTATGGCTCGTTCTTACTGCTTGAAGTAAGAAGCTTTCTACCCAATAGTTCCAGTTTTCAACCTTATGCCAGCTAAAAATGATGATTTCATGATGAAAGATTGGTGTTCCATTCCATATTCCAACGAGAATTCACAATCAGGTAACAGGAATTCACAATTGTGAGATACAAGGGCTTAAGCCAGTCCAAACTAGATGCACCTCAGATCTGCTATGGAAGTGTGTTCCGCAAAAATTAGTTGATGACGCATGATCGCACTTTGTCGACAAAAGCCAATCCAAATTCATTTCAGAATGCACAAGAGAGTGTTACCTTTGCCACATGTGGTATCACTAGAAATTGTTTTGTTTGAAACCCACTGGTCCATACTAAAAGCAATTAAGGCTTGCACTCAGCAGTAGCATCTCCCAGTTACTGCTTTTTCAAGTCGTTCCTTAAAATTAAAAAAATGCAATGCACCTATAGTGGTCTCATCAAGCAGATACATTAGCACTCAGACCGCCAATCAGCGCCCTCCGTCAGTCGCTATAAATGTCTTGTATTTCATAATGTCGTTCTCATGCAATCTGTACTCTCAAGCCTTTGGACGGGCTGGCTACCCTCCGTCGTATCTGCCACAATTATATACTCCACTTGCCTCTGTTCTTAAATCAACGTCTCAATCTATATATCCTACACACCTGTCGTAAGCAACCACCTGTGTTAAGAGGCCACATCTTAAATGTTTCTGGGGTAGATTTCTCTTTGCTATGTAGCACGCCCTTGTTTGGACATTCCCCTACCTGATTATATAAAGTCTCTTTTGCACGGGGAAGATTGATAGTCACTCTTACTAGTTTGATGAAGACACATCGTTATCATCAGTTATTGTGAAACCCAGTAAGCCATTTGGTTTTTTCATGGGGAACATACAGGCATACATACATCATAAAACAGTGCAAAGTTATATAGTGTATAGGTATGTTAACAGCAAATGGATTCTAATCAGGTAAAATAATTACAGTCAAGCCTGTATTAACCGCTACTTTGATAAAGCAGCTACCTGTATATAAAGGCCACGCTTCATAACCTCATAATGCACTTTATATAGAAATCAACCTGCACAGAAAGGCCACCTGTCTATAAAGGTCATTTTTCTCAGGTCTCAAAGGTGACCATTATAAACAGGTTTCACTGTAGCACAAAATAATAGTCCATAGGAATTTAACTGACATGACGTGCGCAGTAGATGATGTGCAGATGATGCCAACAGAAAACAGTCATGACGAACAGTGGACTAAGAACAGGTGAATTTTTCTCTTCACATAAAATTGCCTCTTCCTTGAGTAATTAAACTAGAGTGATTAACAGACAATGGAGGAAACTATAATTACAGTGACTGATGACATGTTTGACCATGTGTCATAATATGACAGTTGGCGCTGTTGTGCATTTCATGATGGGTTGACCATTTTCTTATAGCAGGTTCTGTTTTCAAGAATACTGACACTTCGAACGTCAAACAGACGAAAGATAACATTCCAAACTATCTGAAGAAACCTGGTGAGTATTACGCATGGCAACATTGGAGGCCTTAATCATTATTCTAATCAATATGAAATTGTGAAGAAAGAATTGATATGAACCATTTTCAAATCAAATTTCAATCAGCAACATTCAAGTGTGTGATTCTAAACTAAAAGTGTTTTGATGGACATCATACAAAGATTTAGTTGTATTGCAGTTTATATAACAGGTTTATTTAATGAGTTCTTGGTTTTCTATATAAATACCATGTCCTTCAGTGGCAAGGGATCCCACGTGGGTCAATTAGACTGAACGGTCAGTCTGATTGATGCTGTAAAAGCAAGAGTGGGCAGTTTTTGTTTTTGTTAATAACAGGGACAGCAAACCTTCAAAGTATGACATCGTTGATTAGACAGTACACTAAGTACAGTCCACTCTGTTTAATAGAGCCACATCGGGACCTCTCTATTTCGGTTTTATTTACTGGTTGGTTTATCTATAGAAATATTACTGGTTAAAAGAACGCATGCAGGAGAAGTTTAGGAACACACATATTTTGTTTATAAAGCGACTGGTTTAGCCAGCCATGTTTTTTATAGAACAGCGTCCAAGAAGTTTTGTCTGTGATCATAAAGGGTTGACAGACAGAGCTGCTAGACGTTATCAGATCTGGGGAACAAAGTTTGAAAACTAACATCATTTTATCAAGTTCTGTGTTGCTCTGTGGGACTATCCTTGTGTAGTGTATAAGATGCGCAGTAGTCCCATATAAGTTCCTAACTGGTTTTAGATGTTTTGATAGAAAATCTGATCTTAGAAGCAATTGCGGTGGATTCGTACCCTCCAATGCAGCCTACGGCGCCAACCCAGGCGCATCCAGGCATGTTTTAACGGCGAATAGAATCTCAAATATGTTTTGTTGACAAGAGTAAGAGCTCAGTGTATGCACAACTCTAATTCGGTTATAGATACAGCTCAGATTCCTATGACTCACTTTATGGAATCAAGAGTGTTAGCAATTTTAAGAATAAGTACTTTAATACATATTTTAAATATTTATATTTCATAGTTATACTCTTGCTACTTTATCAATGGTAGTTTTAAATTAAATGTTAAATTATTGTGACGTTATGTTCTAAGCGTGCATAAGGTATAATTATGTTGTAATTAGCAGCACATGGTTGTTGTATGCATTTTTGATAATGTAGGACATCAAGGTACACAAGTCCTTGACGTATTGAGTTACCCTACTTAAATAAAGATGATGATGATGATGATGATAATTGATGATTGATGATTGATAATGATGATGATAATTGATGATTGATAATGATGATGATAATTGATGATTGATGATGATGATTGATGATAATTGATGATTGATAATGATGATGATAATTGATGATTGGTGATGATAATTGATGATTGTTAATGATGATGATAATTGATGATTGAGGATGATGATTGATGATAATTGATGATTGATAATGATGATGATAATTGATGATTGATGATTGATNTGATGATTGATGATAATTGATGATTGATAATGATGATGAGAATTGATGATTGATGATGATGATTGATGATGAGGATGATTGATAATGATGATGATAATTGATGATTGATAATAATGATTATATTTACGTGCGTTGCTATGATGGAGCTCCTCCGCTGTCTTACCAAGAACGTCTAAAACTCTTTAGAATGCAGTCGTGGAAAGATAGGCGAACTTATTTGATTTATGCTTCTTTTACAAAGTTGTTCATGGCAAAGTCTCAAACTGTTGTTCCTCTGGCTACTATAACTCGTGGAAATAATCGGAGGTTTCGTGTTGACAATTCAAAGCTTAATGCACGACATTATTTTTACTTCAACCGTGTAGTTCGAAAGTGGAACTTACTTTCGCCAGAGATTGTTGATGCATCATCATTCAATTTGTTTATTATCAAAAAGCTTATAGAATTAATTTACTTATTTATTCATTTAACCGTGTAGTACAAGTGCACTTGTGCCTTCTGGCTTCTATACATGTATTCTGTTTGAAATGATCTTTCAAATACAGATACGTACATGATTGAAGATGATGATCATAATGTTGTAGAATGGCACAGCTATATCTAAATTCAGACATTTTGTCATGTGTACAGTGTCGGACATAGTTGCCAGTCTGTAGACCACTTTCAACAATTAACCAGTGACTTGAAGTTTGTAGATCTGTCTTTGTAGCAGGCAAAATATTGGTGGAGGCAATTATCATTAATGCAGATCGGAGACATTGCCCAGAATACCAGAACACCAACCCCTTTAGAATAGCAGTGGAAACTAGAAAGGATTTGCCAACAATCCCATCAGAAATGTTCTGTATTGTTGTTGTTGTTGTTGTTGTTTGATTTAATTTTGATTTAATTTGATTTATTTGTCAAAAATATGTGTAAGTATAATTGACAGGCAAGCACAGGGAAGTAAAACTACTTCCACTATACGTGCAGCCTCATAACATTTACAAAAGTGCGATAAATTTACAGAATCTAAACGACGTTTAAAGACAGAAAATGAAACAGAGGTAACATCATCATCTGTAAAGGGAATTCCATACAGGAAGAATAGAGGCCTACTCAAAGAATATAGCTTAGAATTATTAGAATTATCGTTGAATTACTGTTATTGTTGTTGTTTACTTGATATGATTCTCATTTGCAGTGTGGTTATCAGTGAGTGATGTTGAAAGCAGTGTCTACATGAATCCGTCCAATTTACTTGTTGTTGGAGAGCACAAAAAAGAAAAAGGTATCACATTTGTGAGAATAGGATATGACAGCTGCATATCTCGCAGCTTTTAATTTATCACTGCGCACAGTCCATCTTGTATTAACAGCCACCTGTCTTAAGTGACCACCTCTGTTATAGGACCACTTTCAGGTGGTCCTTCACAAGCATGTTGCAGTGTTAACGGACTCCATAATGAACGAGACATAGTCAATCGAAGTTCCACTGCTGGGATCAGGTAGACAGACAAACGGACGGACCGACGAATAGACAGACAAACGGACATACAGGCAGGCAGACAGACAGGCAAGCATGCGGACAGGTAGGCAAACGGACAGACAAGCAGGCGGACAGACAGACAGACAGATAGACGGACGGCTGGATAGACTGGCACAATGTGGACATTACATCGCTTTCTGTTTGTGACATCTCCATTTGTCTAACACTCGAAAGCGTTGAATTTCCATGTCATTAACCATTAAAACCGACCCTCTCAGTATGGATTCAATGCCTGCCTATAAAGACAAACCTTTGACTAAAGGGTTACCACACGCTCAGGCGTGTGGTAACCTTTTTATAAAACGATCAACCTAGGAAATATGGTAGTAAATTGTATTTGAGTTGCAGTTATACCCCCCGAAACATCGACAGGCTATTGTTCGATCCACCAACGCCACTTCCAAACACTGCCCTCGACCAATCATATTGCGAGAACGCATTCGATTCATGCAAAACGTTTTATAAAGTACAATAGTAGTATTGTGTTCAATGTTTACTTTGTTTGTTTCGTTGGTAGTGCATCTTGTGATTGGCGTTCCTACTGTGCCTCGTATGAAGGCCTTCTACTTGATTGACACATTGAAGGAGCTGGTTAATGGACTAACTCCGGAAGAGCACCAACAAGTCTTGATTGTGGTTTACATCGCCGTGCAAGATCATGAGTTCGTCGTAAAGGTCAAAGATAAAGTGACCAAGGAGCTGTACGACGCTGTGAAGGAGAATATGATTCATGTGCTCGTAGGGAGTAGTTCATTCTATCCGGCAATGGATGATCTCATTCCGTTGTACGGCGACAAACCGGATCGAGTCAAGTGGCGATCAAAACAAGCCCTGGACTACTCTTTCTTGTATTATTACGTCGCTGGGCGTGGCAAGTACTTCATGCAGCTGGAGGACGACGTGTTGGCGGAAAAAGGCTACTTCAATGCCATTAATAAGTTCATTAATTTTAAGGGTTCCAACTGGTCTAACCTTGAGTTCGGGGCAAGGGGATTTATTGGGATGTTATACCGTGGTGAGCACATGCTGCCCTTAGCTCGCTTCTGCAGACAATACTTCTGGACGATGCCCGTTGATTGGCTCTTTCGAGTCTTTAACGATATCTTTCTCTATGGCAACAGCAAGTCCAATGTGCGCAAGCCTCCTTTATTTAAACACATAGGTGCATACTCGTCTCTGGATGGCCAGGTGCGAAAGCTAGAGGACTTTTCCCTTAAATCGATGCCGTCAAAGACAAAGAAGAAATACCCGGATGCGGACAATCCCCCTGCTCGACTGACGACCACTATCAAAGAAAGCGTTGAACATCATGCCATCGAAGAGGCTTACACATCAGGCTTCTACTGGGGCAAGACGGTGCGTCACGGCGACACAATTACCATTACGCTGGATGACGCCATCGTTCTGCGTCAAATCGCCTTCCTCAGCGGTAACTCATATTTCCCAGCAGACGCTCTGCATTCTGGTGAGCTGTGGATCGCAACCGATGACAAATGTGAAGATTTTTATAAGAAAATTGGAGAATTTAATAACGAAATCGAATTTTTTGTTGATTTGAAAGACAATGACTTGATGATCAAATGCATCCAGCTAAGGATTACAAAGATCCGAATTGATGATCATGGGCGATCCAGATGGCTCATCATCTCCGAAATTGCCCTCTGGAGCAAAGACAACAGAACACATTGATACGAGGCTTAGTTGATTCAATCTGAGACTGAATCGATGAAAGATCTCAACATTTAGAACTTAAACGCTAGCGCTGGACCGTTAGACAGCGGAAGTCTGCTATATTCTGATGAGAATAAGCAATTCTGACGTTAGCCTGTATAATATTTAAGCACTATAATGTTCTAATGCATATTTATAACGATTTATTTAGTATACAGTATTGTCGTTGCTCGAGGTGTTTTTTTAATTGTTGAACGTCTAATTTAATTTAATTTTTTTATATATGAAAACCATTTTGGATTAACTGAATATTACTGATCTTATTTCTGCGTCCATATTTAAGAAATAGGCTACAGCTAAAGTTTCACGCTTTATCGCGAAAGCGTGAAACTTTAAGTAGCAGTTAACGATATGCGTATTCTTTGACTCTCTTACTATTTTTATATATATAATTATATATACTGTAAAGAGAAAACAAAGCCACACATTAACTCTTCATCGAGGTAAATATTTTCTGAGTTGTAACCATCACCATCTCTGCGAAGAGATGCTGCCCCTTGCACAACGGACAGCGTCAACGTTCAAACTTTTTTTACGTTCAAACCAGATAGCAGCTCAGACCAACTATTAGTCGTAAGATTAGGCCTGTTTTCACCGTAAAAAAAATTACTAAAATAGATTACCACACGCACGCGTGACTATAGATGCACTTTATGGATCTAGGTATTAATAAAAGAATGATTGAATCCGGCTATATGGACTCCACTTTGGACATGCTTTGGAGGACATGCTTTGCTGTGCTGTCCTTCACTGCGGCTGCCGTAACCCTCACATGTCCGTATCAGATCTCGCGTAGCAGACGGAAGACGCAGTCAACCTCTGTATTATGTTCATAACAGACCATGTAATTCTCTATTTCTCCAACCATGATGAAAATTTAAATTTAATTTAATTTATGCCCTACAGTAACTTGAAGAAGCACAGCAGATCTGTCGAGCTGCCAGCCATGCGACGAAAGGATTCAGCCATTGTTCTCGACAGCATAATCCGCCATACGCAGTTATTGATGTTCGCCGAGGACTCTCGGATGGGTTGCTGTCCATTTGCGTTCTGGTGTTATGACGATTGTTCCATCACGAATAGGCGGGACGCAGCATTAGAACCCCGTCATACGCAGTCCCATTGCATGTCGGTATATAAGTGAGTTGATCTCTTTGTTTAAAATGCAATCCGCCATACTCTTTCCAATGATGGTCAATTTCAGGGATTGTTCTGGGCTGTCAAAATTGTAGATTTCAGCTCAAAACGTGCTCAAAACGTTGGTATCCCGTCATGCATTGGGACTGCACTTGGTCCATTGTGGCGATGATTACTCGACAATTTCCTTCTTCCAGACTCTCATTGAGCCATGTTAATTACCCCTATCTCCCTTCATCACAGCTAATTAATTCTATTCCATCATCGTTATAAATTGGTGTGGACATTGCAGATTAAAGGTTAATATTCCGTCCCAGAACTGATTTTTTATTTCTTCAGTCCTCCCCCTGTTACATCACTTGGTGTATGATAATATAACCACTGCCGGGTTGGCGTAAGTTCAATAGTTCAATCCACGGGGGTCCGGACTGGCAAATAAAGCAAAATACGCCTGGGCCCGAGTGTGACGCAGACTGGGANGTGATGAAAGTAGAGCATAAATACAAATAGTATGACCATCACTGTCTGAGGATCGCGAAAACGTGAAACTTTAAGTAGCAGTTAACGATATGCGTATTCTTTGACTCCCTTACTATTTGTATATATATATCTATATATAAAGCAGCAGGGTATGAGCTTTCTAGAAAAAAATAGAAACCAATTATATTTTACCGAAATATTAAACACAATTTCAATCAAGAACAATACCTAAAAATAACTGATGATTACAAAAAAGAAAAACTTGAAATGCTATTAACAAATTAAGAACCAGTTCTCACAATTTATGGATTCAAACAGGACGAGACAAACGAGAGTTGCTCGAAGAGCGTCTGTGTTTGTACTATGACAGAGGAGAGATGAGATTCATTTCTTATTGACTCACGGTTGCTATGGCATCCCGAGAGTCTATGCTGTGGGGGAAAGTCGTTGATTTTCTCATCTTGTCACGTAAACATTCCTGATAACACACTGCCTTGCGAGCATGCTGCGAGAAGTGGCGTTAAGGAGTGTTTTCAATGAGCGTCAATGTTGCAAATTGAACTTCATTTTGTTGTGTGGCTGTAAAAATGAAGAGATGGTGTTAGTTTCTTTCTCGCGGCTATTTGTTTATCCTCTGTTTTTGTCAAGAGCAACCGATCAATTCCAGAATGTTTCTTTCCAAATTTCCAATTACAGTGATGTTTCTCTACCTATGTCGAAACCAGAGTGGTCATAAATAGGAAAGAAATCTCTGCAAGCCTGGGACATTTTACTTGGAATTTGTGGAAGCCCGCTCGCTTTGATAGAAGCAGTGCTTAGAAGCCGATTGGAAATTTCAACATGGCGTCTCAATGTCTCACTCACTTACTGCGTCACAAACTTTACAAACTTCCAGGCGGCTATCTATTGGCGATTGGCTTACAATATTTACATCAATAGACAGATACAACCATATGTATTTCAAATTTCGACCTTGAAAAACTAGTTTTCATTAACACATGTAGTGCCGACGTTTATCACAACGTGCCTCTCGACAGGCCAAGGAATTTCTCGGCAAGCCCAACGAAAACAAACTGCTTGCTTCAACCTTGATTTTCTAGCGCTTCACTTTTCCAACCAGGTACAAACTGTATAGCAATACTATAGGAAGAGCAATCTTTCAGAAAATACCAGTCTTCTATTCTTGACTTCAGTAATCGTTTCACAACAATTGCTGAACGAGTTGTAAACAGCGAAATTTTCACAAGTTTGAGAATAAACACGGTCGAGTTAGATCAGAAGCAAGAATTTGGAACACAAAACACACAAAAATAGTGTACAGGGTATCTCTCTTTACGTACAGCTCGCACAAAGGTTTCTTCGGAACTCATTGACTTTATAAAACAACATTTTCTAATCGCTCTTCATGAACAAATCACACGCGACAAAGTTGAGCTGAAGCTCGCTGTAGGTGGCAAACCCAACCAAAACACAACCAAACCACAACCAGAATCAACAACAAAATAACCATTGCTCATTTCGTTTGTCACTATTTTCGCTCAAACATAGCAAATAATGTTAATTGAACAGTCTGGAAGTTGTTTTGCAAAGATCTCTCAAGGTTTTACTGTCAAAAGCCAGAATTTTGTCGTATTGTTTGCAGCTGACACAGCGAGTAATGGATAACATCGTCTTGCAGAGAAAACTGTCGGAGTTCGCCAGTCAATTTTAGAATGCTTTGACAATCCGAACGCACTTGTGATCAACAGTTCAAACTTCAAAGTCACTTACAATGTTTGGAACAAGCACACAAATAAGTAGATATGTTTCAGACACATTAAAATCCACTATTCCAGCATCCAAGAAGGTTGACAACAAGTCATGACTCTCGCTCAGTTTGTGCTCCACACTCAGCGCATTGTTTGACGTTTTGAAATATCAATTGCCCCCGCATTTGGGCCCGCACACAGGACCACGGCCGAATCACATGATTTTGTGATCTATAGATAGCTCGATTTTCATTGGTTAAGTGGCAGCGTGAATTTTTGAAATTGAAAAAAGGATAATTGTCCGTAGTACTGTAACTTTGTTACTTTTATACTTATAGTAACATAATATTAAGTTACATTTTTTATTTCATAAATGATGCTATGCCTATTTATATATCTATATCTGTTTTATTCCATTTTACTTATTGCATTACTGTACTATCATTATAACTGTATAATCATCATTATTATAAATATTTGTTTGTTCTATTTGTTTTTCCATTGTACAAAACATTCCATTTGGGAAAGTGGCATGTGGGAAACGTTATCCCTGGCCTAGGGAATAATGTTTGGTGTTTGTATGGAAATATTAATTTTACCATTTTTATCTACTTTAAAGTAAATCAGAACACTACTATATTTCTGATTTATTTATCGCAGGTGTTGATCAATTTATTAAAATATACTAATATTATAAGCATTTGCTTCAAATTTCTACACCATGAGTCAGCTCGTAGAGTTTTTTCTGTTTTTTCTATCCTTTTAGTAAAGAACATTGCAAAAAATTTTAATGTTTTGCTTATTATTCCTAAGTTTCAGTATGCAACGTCTCTAGAAAAACTAACTTTACTGTTAACCATGATTGTATGAATCTCTATAGCTATCTTGGAAGTTATCTGATAAATCATTTAGTTTACGAAATACGAAAAAGTAACCTTAAAACAAAGAAGTACCAGGAGATAATGTTTCTAAAGATAGTTCAGTGATTTTATCTTTGCGTTTTGTATTTTTCATTATGGCCAATAGCAACTGTCATCATATGAGATGGCAGACCATTCAACAAATAGACTCCAGCGGCCTGGATGGAGTGACTATGGCACATTTCAATGTAGCTGTTATTTTAAGTAGAAGGACATGTTTTAAAAAAGAATGAGGATCAAACAAGTTCTCGTGTCGTGGAGGATCAAACACATTTTTTGCATCAAGGAGAACAGATTAAACTAGATCATTGCTTTGATGCTCAGGCATTCAAAGCTGTTGGGCATT
Source organism: Calvadosia cruxmelitensis (assembly GCA_900245855.1). Classification (NCBI taxonomy): domain Eukaryota; kingdom Metazoa; phylum Cnidaria; class Staurozoa; order Stauromedusae; family Kishinouyeidae; genus Calvadosia; species Calvadosia cruxmelitensis. Next base: position 11,352 of record OFHS01000206.1, read on the forward strand.
AGAGTGACAGGTGTTCTAGAGTTGCAGTCGAAAGAGTGTGGCCTGTGGTTGCATTGTGTGCTTAGGGCTCGTGTTGCAAGCAGCGAATTGCACCGTATGAACTCTGCTTAAGGCTTCAAAATCTTTTCAGATCAAATTTTCAAATACCGAAGCAGCGGATGAGCCAGATATGTCCCGCAGTGATGGTCCTTCTAAATCTACCATGCCAAATGAAAAGGTAAACGTTCTGGCCACACCCGATGCCCAGTTGCCGAGGCTCAAAGACGATAAAACGGGCTCAGACGTACCTAGCAGTCAGATGGAAAGCATCCAGGATGAGCCAAGCAGGGCAAGGAGGTATTGCTGAAATTTTACTGTGTTATTGATTGAATTCAATTTCAATTTATTTCTCTTTGTATTCTACAGCAGTAGAAAATGTTATGAATTATCAAAGTGATATGTTTTACAAAATGACAAGTGCTCCATAATATTTCTTATATATTAAACCTACATATCTTATGAGCCATCATTGACGTTAACTAGCGCATACTTAACTAAGACCTTGCTAAATGCAAAATAGACTTATTGATTTACACATCTTACAAATAAACCTTACTTTGAGACTAAATTGTGCATTCAAAGTGATATTAGCGTAGACTAGTGTCTGTCATACAGCGAAAATGAGCACTTAAATGCCTATTAGATTTCACAACTTACGAAAGCGCATGTTCGCATTTGTTATCAGAGCTCTGTTTATCATAAAGTTTAGTAATGCCAGAGTTACGCCAATCATTTTAGCCAGAAAACATATTTGAACATTAATCAATAGAAAACAATATTGCTAGTAAATTGAGCTTGTCAGATGTTTGTACAAGTCCTGATGTCGCTTTGCTATAGTCTTCGCTCTCTATGTTTAAGTATCGGCTTTTTGAACACTTGACTTTGGCTTCCAATCCATTTTGCAATGGTTTTTCCTCCAAACAACATAACTGCTTGTAAAGTCTACTAGGCATTGCATATGAGTGTTATTAATTGCAAATTTAAGTGAGCGACAATACTTCAACCATTTATGTTGTAGTTTATGGGCATATTATGCACATGGAATCTTTTCGTTTACGAAGACCTTTAAATAGCATCATAATTATTGCGCAAGTTGTCAAGGATTTTTGCTTTTCACCTCCCATCCTCTATTAAAGCTTGTTTCTTGATGTTAAATGGGGTTGGGTTCGTAAAACTGCAATTATGATGCCATTTATTGGAGTCATCCAACTATTTTAAATCACTACAGATGAGCGTTGGCGTTGGTACTTGGTAGATGGGCAAGCAAATGCGATTGCGAATTGCGATTGCGAATGCAATTGCGAATGCAGTGTGTGCAAGCCACAGCTGGTATTGAACCTGTGTCTCTCTAAACAGGAAAGGGGCCCACCGTACAAGCACCAGTCACACTGATAATCAGTGGAAGAAGAATTGCTTAATGAAAGGTGCCTTAATGGCAAGAGATGGTAGATGATACTTACACCTTTATACTTACGCTTTGATATTTACACCATTTTATGGCTTCTCGGGGGTACGTGGTTGGGTGGGTCAAAAAAATGCCAGTAACACGATTGTAGCCATCTATTCTAGTACCAAGCAAGCAATGACGAGATCTGCTGATGCAGTTTGCTGTAAGGTGATCCCAACTGTCCAAGGGTCACTAGCTCATCCTTGGTCTTAGATAGTCATTGGTTAATGAGCTACTTACACAGCCCCACCCCTGTCATCAGTTACCAGTCAAGCTGTTAGTGTACAGTCCTAGTGTTGAATGGGGCATCAGCTCTATCGTTACCATGTAGCCCCTGTCGAGGAGACTGGCAGTCTCTCTTCCGTGTGAGTTTAACTGAGTTTAAACAAGTGTAACCCCATGTAGTGCCATCTCATTTGCAATTGCTTTTAGGAAAACGCAGGGTAACCATTAGGTTGTTTGGCAAGTGGCTCATAGCATTGTAGACAGCTGTTTGTGAGAAATGAATAAATGATAAAATTGTCTGATTGTAAAGGAGGGATGGAAAATCTGGATCAATGCCATTATCATTTGTGAAAACTCTTTCAAAAGATTTATTGAAACAATTCACTTTGTCTTTCTATTGACAATGGTTTGTCTAGAAGAGATTTTTCGTGATGGACATGGAATCTGCTCTTGTGAGATTTGGCTTTTCCATTTGCTTAGAAATATTTGAGGATATGAGGATGGAGAATTCGATAAAATTGTGATCACATGTTTGCAGAGAGTGTTCTGCAACAGCACTTTCAGAAGCAAGCGATGGAACAGATGTTAACACCAAGTTAATTATGTTAACTCATTCACTACCAGAAGCCGCTGCCAGCTGCTCGGCTGACTTTCTGTCTGTACCACAAGCCGCTGCCAGCGGCTTTGCCTTATAAGGTTGATTTATTCGCTGTTGGTCATAATTTGCAGCAAACAACCAATCAGATAGCAGCACTATATATTTTAGGATAATATATCCAACGATCCGTAGAAAATTAGCATGATTAGGCGTTGCAGGGATATTTTCCCCGGATGTTCTGAGAAAGTGTTGCTTCAATTGCAAAATGGCGTCTCGGCAAAAGGCTTGTTACTCCAGAAGAAGCAAGAAGTTGGCTTTTATGGAGCCTCGTCGAAGACTTGAGCTCAAGCAATGATGAAAGTGACGATTTCTATGTGTTAGATGCAGAGGAGTCGAAGCTGGACGAAAGCACAACGTCTACTTTGCTAGAAGACGGTCGCGAAGTTGTCCTGATCAAGTCGCCTGATTTTGGCCAGCTGATTGACGTTCCCGAAGCGCTACCTCCTGCTCGAAAACGAAGGAATAAAGAAGCTTGGAGGATTGATGGCGTGGCTGGGAGCTCTGAATTTATTGGAATCATGCCTGGCGAGGAACCAATTAGTTCATTTGTTCCAACCAAACCCATGGGATTGTCAGCAGAGTTGTAATTGTTGTCCACTGGAACTCCGTGGGACGCTCTCATGGCACTGCTATCATCTGAAGTCATAGACAATCTTTGTGACCTCGTAAATACTTATGCCCGTCTCAAAGTGGCATCCAATCAACCAAGCAGGCGATACTCTATTTATGGCAATTGGGTTCCTGTAAGCAAATCTGATGTGATCAAGCTCCTGGCCGTTTTGATTGCAATCGGCATAGACAAATGACCAAGCAAAAAGACTATTGGACAAACACCGACTTCTTGAGGTCAGGATGGTACAGAGCAATGTTTCCATGCCTCAACTTCACCCAAAGACTTGTTTTACAAGTACAACACTGAAACAGAAATTTAGGATAAGAAATAATCCTGATGTATCGTGAATCGCATGTGCACTTGATGACGAGTGGATTGTAGTGTATATTTAGAATTTGTATATAAATAACTCCCAGGGAGAGTTTTCAGCTGAAAACCCCTCCATATAGTTTATATTAGGTAGAAGGTTTGATACATGCCCAACGTTATGGCTATTTACCATCTAAGGCTTGTAAAAACTGTTGATTTATTAGAAAATTTCAAAGAAAATGAAAGTGAGATTTTTTATTTTCTGTGGGAAAATGAATACAGTAAATATGATATAAATGTAGCTAAATGTAATTTAGGTGAGGTTAGACTCACACCATAGTGCTAACTGCGATAGGGCGTAATGGAGGCTGGTCTCATTATGGCAAAGCAGGTGTGATGCGTTGTCGGGCGGGGCATTCTTGCTACCAATCTCATTGCTACGCACATGGCTGGCCTTGATGGTGGGGTGTGAGCAGCAGCTCCTCGCCATTGCTACTGCCTGCAAGATCCTGGAACATTTGCTTTACCAGAATGTGTGCGGTGGCTGCGGGTTGCACGCAACACTAGACTTTGCACCACAATAAATATGGTTGGGACGCTAGGAATTGCCTGTATCAAATCTCCAGGTCAGCAGTCTTGGGGTGCTCCCAAAGTGTGGCCAGCCGGGCAAAGGGACGCTCATCGTAGACCTGTCCTCGCCTAGGGGTAGAAGTGTCAATGACGGCATCGATGCTGCTGAGTTCACCTTATCGTGCGTTCGAGTGGATGAAAATTGTTCAGATGGTGGCCCCACTGTCGCAGTTGCCGTTCCCTACAACATTCGCTATGTGCTACTGCATTTGTTGTTTGCCACCACACACGTTATCACTACTATTTGCAGTCTGCTGACACCTGCCTGACTCGTGATAGGCTATTTGCTACCACATTTGCTGTTCACAGTTGCCTTTGCCAACACCTTCGCAGTTCTGATACATCGACCATCGCACTCCTACTTATATCTACAGGGTTTGATGCTAAACATGGCTAGTACAGGTGCTTGGTATAATTTGGTGGGAGTGTCGCAACTACCTGTCACTCCTCTCCAAGCACCTTGGAGACTGTATTGGGTGGTGACAGGTTTGCTATCTCGACTTCTGCCATTCGCGGGGAAGCAACCCCACCAAACCAATTTCTGCTATTCGCTTGTACGCAGCTCCACTGAGTTTAAACCCAATAAAACTGAAATTGGTCTCATATGATGCACCATGAGATGGGCTATCCATTCATATATAGCATGATGGGTTTGCTGCTACACATTTGGACATATCAGCCATAGAACATCAACAACAATTACACGAAGGCGCACACTTCCGGAAATTATGTCTAGGCTAAAAAAATATCCAGTAGTGAATGAGTTAATACAAATGTTTGTCAGATGAAGATCTTTCTTCTTTGTCTTCTTTTTGCAATGCGTTTCATTTATCAACCTTTAGCTTCATTTGTTCTGATAACATGAGCTTGTCAAGATATGTTGAATTAAACTCATCAAGATATCGAACTTCATTCGTCGTGATTGGGACTGCTGGTCCAGGCACAGCGCCCATCTCCCTCCTGCTATTGCTGCGTGTTGATGGCATGACAAGCGAGCTCTTTGCAATCTCATGCACAAGACAGGAATGGGGCACATTCAGTATGGACAGGGCGTGTAGCATGCCACGCGGAAACAGCATGATCCCTGACATGCGCAATTATCGCTGACCAGTCTGAAGCGAGGCTGCGATATAGACTGTGCGAAAGTGAGAGAGGTAACCAATACGATAGCGCGACACTCGGCTAGAGTCTAACTTCGCCGAAATATCATTTAGCTATATTTGTACAGCAAAATAACAACTTTAAACTTTAAATATGGCTTGGTTCCTATTAGGTGGATCCAACTATTACTACATTGCCAAAACCTGCATTTAAATAGACTGACACACACTACATATCCTAACAACCTGACTTTAACACAACAAAACTACAAATGCGTAATCCAGACATCGTTTTATTCAATGTATCAAGAAATCCTTTGTCACTGGAAAGGCATTCTTTTTCACTGCCACTTTCTTCTGTTCCTTGTTAATAAATTGTCATTCGCCATCATTATTTTCTTTTGGTGAAACATTGTGACTCTCCGCATTTGCAAGCATCAGCACAATGCAAACTGGCAGATCGACACGAGCAATCCCTCATATTGGCATCTCAGTTGCAGCCACAAGATACCAGCTGGCACAGCTCGAGTGGTGCTGATTATTTCTTTAAACCAGGTGACTCTTAGTTCGTCATCCACTCTTCCCATCCATCTAGTGTAGGGTCAGATATGGCAGGCTAGGATTCCAATGCCAAGAGCCAGATGGTTGCATGGAGATTTGCTCGTTTCATATGCAATCCAAATGCATCACTGCAAGGAGGATGTTGTGATGATTAGCACATTTGTTAGTAAGCAGGCGGTATTGTGATTCGTTTCTGTCATCTAGATGCAGTTCCGACAGAGCGAGCACACAAAACCCTCCCAGGAAATGGGAAATACAATCAGATACCTGAAGAAGTAGCTAATTTTGCAGTTTGTGCATTGATTCACTCTCAGGAGTTTGCTTTTGCCCTTTCTTTTCAAAGAGCTGACGGAGTTGCACCCTGTCAACACATGCATCCATATCAAAGCATTGCTCGTGCCATCTTGTTTGGCGGTAATCTTCGTCAGACTGATAATCTTTGTCCGATGCTGTGTACTAGTTTGAAAAAGTCAATCAAAGTCAGTTGCCTATCACTGCCACTTCAGTGTCTGTGTCTGGAGACAGTACAATGATTACTGTTGACTGATCCATGTCAGCATTGACGGATCGCAAGGCATGGACAAAGGGAACATAATTATGTGGCTACATTGTTCTCATTACTGAATAAAAGTATTAATGAATTTGTAATGATGTTAATTGTTGAGACAGAGTTATAAGTTTATGAGGTGTGTTTATTTGTGTGCAGTGCAAGTTCCGGAAGTTTCAAGGAGCTGTCACATTCCATCTCAGAGAAGTCATCCAAGGTTAGTTTAATTGAATGCAATTGAGATGAACTTGAGTCACACCTTTGTACCTTATATTGAATATTGATACACTTCACTCCACACATCTTTTTGAATATGTGATAATCACTGCAGAATACAATATTGACTGGTTTCTTAAATTCTTTGCAATTTCGCACAGTGTCTTGAAGATTTGAACAGCAACAGTGGATATCCTTTTCTTTTTTTCTGTTCTCTTGTTTCTTGGTAAAATTGCATGAAGTGGATCCCTCTGATGTTCTAAGGTTCCATAAGTGCGCTAGAGAAATGCACCGTGGAAGTAAACAAGCAAACCCTTGGCAGGAGATTCAGGATGACAGCCTGATGTTGACGGTTTAAAAAAATGTGATCAGCTCGTTTTGAAATGAGCCACAAACATTGATCAGTCGATCAGACAAGTTTTTTCTCGAAGTCAAGATCCACAATTTAGTCAAGAGTTTATAACACAAGCATCATCATTTGCAAGATGGATAGAGATTGATAAGGAAAAACTTTTTCTTACAATTCAAAGCACAATTATTAGAAGCCTACTGTTGACGCTACATTACGCATGCGCGTTCTAACGTCACATGTAGATATTTTTTGTAAATAAAACTTGATTGTGATAATGTTAATCAGTCATATTAAGTCTCCCCGAAGCGTGGAGCACAATCGTTAACGATAAAGCGAAGAAGAAGTTTTAGTTATATGCACGGTGCTGCAAGCCTCTCCGAAGAAAAATCAGATCAGTTGGATCGAATCTGCTCCGTATTTTCTGACGAGGACACTGGTGCACACTGTGCTTAGACTTCATGAGAGAAAGTCTGTTATGCCTACCTCATCGACTGATAAATCAGTTGACGCCATCAATCTAAGGACAAGAAACAAGGAAAATTTGTAATCCACGCATTTTCCTTGCATGCATTTTGTAGTAAAAATTAAACTGGTTTGATCACCATACATAACTTGCTTTGATGTTGGTGCTTGGTTGGGTAGGCGGTAAGCTGTCATCACAACCAAGCTACAGTCAAATTGCTAAACGTCAATGGAATTTCTATAAAAAACGCGTTGTCTGAAAATCCACCTCAGTTACATGGCTATGCCATAATCAGACAATCCTTGGTTAGGACTTCATAGCACCCAGGCACTATGGTGCAAGCTTCATCTCGCCTAAATCACAATTACCTGTAAGCTGTGCAGTTACAAACGCTTCAAACATTTTGCCCAGTTAATCTGCAAACTGATGCGGGAATTCATATTTTTCCAACAATGTTTATTTAGTCAAAAAGCCATCCTGTTTGTATGTGGTTTCATTTGATTAAATGTCAGTTGTTTCTTTGTTTTGATGACAAGTGCCATTGTTTTAGTCAATTTAGGGCAAATTTTATTTCCTGCTATAAGCAAGCACTTTCAAGTACGACCCATTTTGATTGTGATCATAATTGCAGGTGAAATATTCCCTCGGACTCTTTTTCATATAGGTTGGAGATGGTGGAAGCGAAAAGTCACACCTTCTGGCTCGTATGTCCAAGATGGGCCAGGCTATGCTACCTGGCAGTGCTGACGTTGAGTCTGCTGTTATGGATAATGAAGCTGTGGAGGCTGAATCAATCAAGAGAGCAAAGGTAACCATTGTAACTAATTGCAAGTACAGCATGATGTGATTCAATTATCGTTTTAACAGAGATGTTTCTGTCCATTTTCATCAGATTGGACCAATCAAGGCATTGCATGCAGTGTCATCCCCTGTTTGTTCATATAGCCTACAACTGCTTCTGTGCGTTGTGTAGTATCCATAATGTTTTGTCAGCCCCTCGGTGGCGTTGGTGCATGGTCAGCGGGAAATGTGCGGCGTACGTTGTGCACTACTGACATGGGAACCCTGTCACCACCAACCCACTGCTGAGCACCATCACACTAATAAGCTTTGGAATATTACTCAAATAATATTACTAGATAATCAGGATTAGGTGACGCGTGGGGTGGGAGGATCCAGGAATGGGACACATTGAGTAGGAAGCGGGCATAAGCATGAGTCGCAGAAACAGCGTCATTAAGTTTGGTAGCAAGTACGATAGCGCAACAGTCCACTGGAGTTGAACTTTACCACAATATCATTCAGCTTTATAAAGCAATGACCGTGTAGCATTACAAAGGGAGTTGTTTATTGCTCTTATTTCTTGTTCTTAATTAATTGAAACATCTCTAGTTGTGGCTACTAGCCTGAAAAGCGTTGCTGGCATGGAAACACATGCGTGCTGTTGTACCTGCCATTTGCATTTGAATGTATTATTTCGCACGGCCTAAGCCTTGTTATAGTTGCTATTTGTCTCCTGTTATACATGTTGCATTATTTTGTTGCAGTGTGAGGAGAAAGGCCGTTTGAGCAGATCAAATTCTAACTCTTCATCATCTCCTGATCCGTCCCAACGCCCTGCTGTGCATCCTAAGCCTGAGGGTCTGCCAAGAGCGACTGGAGAAAGGCCACGATCTAGAACATCATCTCACAATGAAGCTACGCAAGCTGCCACCTCCAGCCAATATGCTCACCACTACTCCCATGGCCCTTCCAACCCTGCAGTCAATCTTGTTGGCCATAGAAATGACTCATTGCTTGTTCAACAGCCAGTGGCTGTGTATCAAGTAAGATGAATATAATAGACAAACCATTCTTCATAACGAGATTGTTGTGGATTGCGTATTAGCAAGAATTGCCCAGCTTAGGTTAGAAAAATGCAGAGAAAGGAATATCTCTGAAGCGCTTCAGCCCTTGAAAGGCCGCATTCTGTTAAATCTTGATACAGCAATGGAGATGTATTGTTCTCTTTGACATAAACCAACCATTTAGTTGCTGCCTTTTCATGTGTCACAATGGACAAATATACCTACTGGCTTTTTTACGATTATGTCGTTGTTTTGTATGCTTATTGCAAGCCATCATTACCTGCGTTGTTAAGGTGGATCGGTATCTCGATCTGGATTATCTCTAGTTCATTTTTTTGTCCTGTTCAAAGGTTCGTGGTCCTGTAAAATTGACAGTTTACAATCTATTGTTGAGTACTAATTGTAATTCAAACTTTTTGCTAATGACATTTGTGTCACTTGATGCTGAAATCGACCTGAAGGACTGTTTTACAGTCACTGATCTATATATTGACGATTGTACTACTGCTGTTCTATACGTCTATAGCTTACTATGCAAACCATTGAATTACTAGCAGTGTTACTGCATTACTATCAATAATGCATGACTTGTATCATCCATTTGTGATTCTGTAAAACCTGTGCCAAGCAATTAAGCACACGGCCACATGAGTGCCTTTGCCACTTTTTTAAAGCTCCATTTTGTATATTATCATAATGCAAGTTATATTAATTCCAACTATCTTAAACCGTTTATGGGAAGTAACAATGATTATATTAATTGACAATTCGTAATGTAATCTCTGCAGAAAATTGATCTGCTCGATTAGTTAGAGACATTGTGAACTCTATTCATGTACATAATTATATGCTCAACTGTTTTACTACCATTGATGATCAAAATATGTTCAATATCATGAATTGATCATGTCACCAGTTGCATGAGCATTCCAAATGTGTAACAAATGAAAAAGCACATATTACTAGTTTAACACTGTTAATGAATACTTGCTTCACAGCCACCTGCTAGCACCATGTACAGCTTATCTGGTCAAGGTTTTGCCAGCAGCACATTGCATCATTTGCCATCGACACCAGAGTTCAATCTAATCATGACTGAGAACCGCTTACTGACAACAGAAACCAGAGCTGCCGTTGGAAAGGTTTCCGAAAAAGTGGAGGAGGTATTATCTAAGGTAGGACTCTTGCTTTGTAAGAAGAATGTTGTATATCATAGATCTGAAACCAAGGTAGATCGTTTATGATGCTATTATCTGTTGGTAAAATTCAGTCTTGCCCCAAGTGCTTAAAGATAATACTTTATAGTAGTGTATGTATTATGGTGGTGAGATTTTCATATCTAGTTGGCGTTTGGGTCTTGTGTTTGTGAGTTCTGTAGAACTTGATAGTGTTAATGTTACTTCTTTAGAATACGCATAAGGCCTGGGTTAAACGGACAAACTTTACTCGCTCTACGAGAATCAGAAGTCGCTCCTATTCGATAGGTCACGTGAATTATTTGAAAACATGCGAAGTTTCACAAGAATAACGGTCGCTATGTTTTCGAGCCATAAAAATCATCATGGCTACTGTGAACAACCTATTTGCTGGTCTTCGGTTTCGAGCAATTAGTGCCTTTTTCTTCTAATGTAAAGAGATGCAAATGGCCTAGAACATTTATTGCCATTTGTGGCGATTCGCATGAAGAACGTTCCATCATCTATTTGCTGTTGTCTCTGTTGAGATTTTCTTTTCAAAAACTTAAAAATTTGAGCTAGCCCCACGGTGTTGCCGCGGCTTGTTTCTTCGCCTGACGAGCTTCTGATTGTTGCTATTAATTTGTGTCGAAAACGACAATTACATCTCCGATTCTCTGTTGACTCACGGTTGACTGTGATGTTTACAGTTTCAGGAACCATTTTAAAAATCTCCTTTGAAACCGAATGACAGCGAGACTACAATGGGTGGGTTCTATTTAAAATTCGTCACCGACCTCCGGTTTTCCTTAAATAGCTTTTTGGAAACAAGATAGGAGCGTATGAAGAGCGGCATTTGATTCACATTCGCTCTTATTGCAATAGGAGCAGCTCCCATTCAAATAGGAGCGCATATCAAAACCACTCCTATTCGACTTGACGCTCCTACTCCAAAAGAGTCGCTCCTATTGAATCAAACGGCGCTCTAAACATGCTCCTATCTCAAAATTCTGCCTGCAATAGGATCGGAGCGAGGAAAATGTGTCCATTTATCCCAGGCCTAAGAGTCAATTACAACACAGCACATTAAAACCAGCTTTGGCTATGAAACAGCGGAAGAAGTCGAAACCAACTTACTACACAGGAGTAACATGGCAGTGAACAACAAGACACGCCTGCCTTCACAGCATGCAGCTAACACAATAAATATCACTTGATGATTTTATCCAATCAACAGATGGCGTGTATGTTTCTGTTGTCATACAAGGAGCCAAGTGTTGTGGTGTCACATTGTCATATGCGTTGTGTGTTGTATTGTTCTGGTCTCAACGTTTGTCAGCAGTAGTTGGATGTAGTCATGCGTTGTGAATATGTATTGCATGTGCTCCGAGGTGCTCCAAGGAATAAAATCAGTTTTCTCAAAGTTCTTAGCGAGGCGGCACTCGCAATGTTGTTGTCTCTGTCTCCCTCGCAACGAACCATAATCTTGCAGTAGCATACCTACTACCCTTTTTTCAGGTGAAACTTCTAGAGACAAGCGTATTAGGCAATGCGCATCATCTTGTGGCTAGCAATCGTGGTCCTACTTTGGATTTTGACCCTACCATGCTTGCTCAGAGCATCGCCAAGATGGCTCAGGTGAATTGTTTCTGCATCCTCTGTCTACTGGTATTTTGCAGATGTAGAGAAATGGATTGTTTACTGATGTGAACCCTTTATTGTTGCTCTTCAGGAAAATGAACTTTTAAAAAAGGAATGTAGTGAAAAGACTGCAAAGATTGAAACTTTGACAGAAAAGATCTCAGACCTTCTCCACAGAAATCAACAGTATGTTGTTGCTGTTTTTTTCTGCATGTTTTGTTTATATTGAAAAGTAGTTATGTCACATAAGGTGCATTTGGATGGCAAAAACCTTTTTTTCTTGTATCCCATTCCTCTTGAAATTGCTGTCAGTAATTTTAGGATTTTCTATGCATAAAAACGGTTATACGATAGAAATGATCAGTTTAAGAAAGAAAGTTGTGAGTTTACTGTAAACATTTTGGCTGGGAATGTGGGAAAATGATTGTTTCTACAGATCTTTTGTGTGGATATATATCACAGTCTATATATAGTACAGCAAATTATTTCTTGCAATTCATGTAGTCAAGAATTCTTTTAAGTGAACCTAAATTGTTACTTCTTTTAATGTAGTCAAAATGTCATCTTGAATCAAAGTTTCCTTGAAAAATTTGTTAAAGGAATTGTTGCAGTTTTCATCTATAATATAAGCCGGACTGTTTTGTGTGTGTCTGTGTGTATGTGTGTCCACATTTCGCTGTTGTTGATTCATGCTATCCATGGATAACGCAACAGCCATCAAATTTTAGCAAATGTCCAATGTCGTGCTTGATCCAAAGTTAAAGGAATATTTTCTTTTTCTGTACATGCGTTGCTTGCAACCTCAGCAACATTTTGTTTGCTTGACGAGTCACGGCTTGCTGCTTCCGCTCACAGCTCTGCCTCTTTTTCAATCAAAGCGTTATGCTTGTGTCAAGTTTATTTTGTTTCCAGTGGCGTGAAATCAGTCAGTTTAGCCTTTCCGAGGCCCTATACAAGTTCACTGACGTCAGTAAGTAGCTGCAGTCCTGCTTATTTCAGGCAGCAGGAGTGACATAACTTCTGCTGTGCCTTGATTGCTTGAGGTGGGCCTTGAGCTATTGTTTCTGCATTCCATACGGTCCAGAAATGCACGTCTAGTCCTGCTATTCTGAGGAGCAGGAGTGAGCGAACAGAACTGCTGGAAACTGTCCTTTGACATCCTGGAGAGGTCGTCATCACTTGAGCGTGTGAGGAGTATGACAGTGGTTTGTTTCCTGAAAAGGCCTACTACTGACATGTCATAGCTATGGGTGCAAGGGCACAAGTAATATCTCTACCAAGTTGTCAGAATTTTATATCAGATTGCCATTGCAATGTTTTATGATGCTGACACCAATAAGAATTTGGAACAGTTCTAGATGATGTCAAGCATCATCTGACTTATGTATTTATGTTGCAATGCATTGTCACTACTTGTTCTGTAACTGCCGTAGGTTCCTTGAAAAGAGTAACTTCTTAATGGAAGAAAGAGCAGACTCCATAGAAGAAAAATCTGCTGGATCATCTTCAAAACTGCTGTCACTGCAAGAAAAGAATGTGAGTTTCTTGCTGCTCTGTGAAGTGTGTTATCATGCTTCAGTAGTTTCAAATATGACATTATTTGTTGCTGACGACAAATAACCATGATTGCATATTGATCTGCCAGTTTTTGTAATTTCCACCCGATTGTGCAGATCAACACTGTTCCTATGGCAACAGAAGGCATTTGTAAACTTCTTTTGTCTTCCTTCCTTTCGAATTATCCTTGCCTTGATTGTGGACATCAAGCCAAGATCAATCTGACCTTCAACAATGTGATGCATCCAGAGGAAGTGATAGACTATCTCCCTCACTTGCAGTACATGCAAAGCTCTAGATGGTTAATTTAATCACACAGTCTTAATGAGGCTAATTAGACCATCCTTGATTGTCCATATCTGGGATCTTTATTTCTTGTAGGCTGCACTCGAAGCTGAGCTGAATTCAGCTCAAGTCAAACTTACAACATATCAAACGCAGCTTCAGATGTCTGAGCAGGATAAGGAAGAGGCTCTAATTGATGCTAATAAACTGAAATGTACGGTTGACCGCTTGAAGCAACAACTCAGCAGTAGCCATTCCAATGCAACAGGTACAATATGAGATTTAAGCGCCCTCGTGGTTCAGATATTGGTGAAGGGCAAAAATAGAATGTCTCACAGAATCATTGAGACATCAGGAAATATTTAATTACACAGACATGCTTATCCATATTCAATGTTTAAAGGGTAAATGATGTCTCTGGTAATAGAAAACAAGCACAGTCATCACACAATCTGACAGTAGAGTAGCAGTTAGGCGGATAGATTAACAATTTGGTGTTGAATTGTTTAGTTGCATTGTTTTTCTTTCAGAAAGATTAATTCTAATTGAATTGAATAGGACATTGTGAAACCATGCACAGGGTTGTTATATAAGTTACTTCTGAAAATGTAGCGAATTATATTTACAATTGATTTCCCTAAAACGTATTGATGTACAATTACTTTCTGAGAATTGTAACAACCAAAATTACAATTACAATTACTTGAGAAAAGTAATGAATTACAAATTACACCGCAAGAGATAATATATCTGCAAATGCTAAGGTCCAGGTGTTCTTGCTGATTTACACGCTCGGTTCACGGAACGGTTCAACTTAATCAAGACAGAATCTTATAAACTGCGATCAGTCATCGATCTGCTAATGGGACAAAAAATGAGATCCTCACAACTGAATAATTGTTCACAAACGGCACTAGCTGGCAGAGGTGTGTTCAATTTGACTAATAACTGGTAAATCATCGGCAGTCCTTTCAAAGCGTCAAGGCTTGTGTGGAAGAAAGCAAGATGCTGCTGCAGTTCTGACGCCGTTAACCTCCGCACCCTTCAGGGACTTAAGAAATCTCCCACATTGTCATCTTCATCACGTTCGTTTTCTGACGATGAAGCACTTTCGCTTGGTAGGTTGTCTTCGATGAAGTCTATAGCTAAACAATCAAAAGCAAAATAATAGAATTTAGATAGCTACTCGGTTTGCTTGCGAAGACAGGCAAGCATAAGTAATAAAGGCGCAAAGCTTCCGCTAAAATGTTTTTCTCTCTTCATCAATGCCTCATCTGTAGTCCAACAACCTTCAAGCTTCGGCTGAAGCATAGCGGCTGCAATTGTTCGGTCACTGCTGAACATCTCAGAGAAGCATTGTTGCAGTCTGACCAGAAGAGCCTCAGCCAACGCTTTGCAAGGATTTTCGTCTGATGTCTTCTTCTCTAGTTTTCCGATCAGCAGCGTGATGATTGGCAGCAGGTAACCCAAATATTCGTCTTTGTCTCCCCGGAGTTGTCCTGTGCTTGCGCAAGGGGCATCAACGTTTGTTCATAGGCAAGCAAGAATTCAAACTCGGAAGTCTTGAACCTTCAACATAGCAAAATATCACAATAAATTACAGGCAAGCAGAACTGTTGATCCATCTCAAACACTGACAAATTTGAGGACGCAATGCGTGGCCAATTCAGATCATTAGCATAACAAATCCAATGCATAAATTACACCATTAAATTCATTACTATGGCAAATTCAAGTCACAATCACGGCAGTGTAGAGCAATCAACTAATTGGAAATCAAAGTTACCTTGCCTGGATACCGACCTCCTCGATAAAGTTGGTAAAGATGGAATCACATTTCTCCGTAATATTGCGGTTCACTTGCTCCACAGCACAGAAGAATGAGTTCCACCTGGTGGTGTTTGAGAGGACAAGAACAGGACCGAACAAATCCTACACTTGTTCTGCAAATTGAACCGACCATCCAACTGTTATCCACAGAGCAGAACACATTTGCCAAACACAGTTCAGCTAAGCCGCTTGAAAAATCACTTTCTGCCTTAATTGCATCGGCTGTGGCTCCAAGATTGAGGGTGTGAGCAGCACAGCAGTGATGCTCAGGAAGCTGGATTTCTAAATCATTCGCATCAGGAGAGTTCTCTGACACAGAGTTTATTGGCACAGCTTAAAACTCATTCTCAAAGTATCTGTCAGGTTTTATTACCGAGCTTTTACCACCGTCTGCTTCCACGGAGAAAACAGCAAATGCTTTAACAAAGTTCAATCTGTTGTCTGTTGTGGTGGATATTACTTTCGACTTGATGTTGTATGAGCTTTGAACATCATCCAGCGCTTGAGCAAGAATGTGAAAAGTGTGTGCCTTTCTTTCAATCGGCGACAAGCCAATGCCCCACTCTTTTGGCTGAAAGACTCCTAATCCATCCAGTGCACGGTGATGCCGAGATATAAACGGTTGTGTGACGACCAGCAATCGATAGTTGTTTCAACGAAATCAACTTTGGTGAGGGCATCTTTCAGATTTTCTCTGCTGGCATCGGCAAGAAGGTGAACCCGTGTTGATATTTTCTGGCAACAAGGAAGCTTGTAATTTGCTTGCAAGCTTGAATAACCTCTCTGAAAGCAGGCTGTTCAGCTATTAAAATGGATAATGGCCAGAAGTGATGAAATTGATGAGGAGCTCGCCATTGTTCTTCCGCAAGGTTGCACAGAGAGTAAACGGTGTGGTGTTGTTGACTTAGCCCATTTGACTTAGCCCATTTGGCTGTTTCAGAAATGACAGAATTCGGCGCCGACACAGATTTTCTCTTTGATGCCATCAAGCATACCTCGTTTAGTGACCTTAGGTCGTGGGTGAGCGCGCTACAGGAAAGCAACAAATGACATTGGATAATCAAGAAGGAGATGATTTATATTGTTTGTCATTGTTAATTTTCACGATGTCACAAATGCCTAAATTACCATTAAGAAATTAAGTTTTTACCTTGATGTGTTTTCGTAAATTTGCTAAGGTTGAAGACACAGTAGCGGATGTTTTCTTCTTCAGTTTGCACAAGAGGCAAAGCATTTGTAGGTTTTTTCCATCATTTGTAACAGACTTTTCCAAAAAAATGCAGTGATGTGTGGCCAAAGATTTTCAATCACAGAGTCTGACATAGCAACTCCGTGGTGCGACAAGTGGATAAGTCTGCATTGTGTCTGGAACCTTTTAAATTAGTCTAGGATCACATGTAAAACCGTTCAAAAGCAATTGTTTAGCTCCTTGATGAGCATCAAATCGTACCATCGCATTTTCTTGGGTCTCCACTTTGGTTGTAGAGAAGTGTAAAGAGAATGTGTAATTCCCGTTACAAACATCACGCTTTCTTGCCTCATCACCTTATGTGAAATTTTGACCTGTTTTGGAACTTTTTGTTTCTCACATCCTGCTGTTAAAAGCTGTTGACATATTGATGTGTTTTAGATTCAGATACTTCATCCATATAAAAACCAAAGTAACGGTACCAGTGCGACTGTCTTGAGATAGTAGCGAATTACTGTTGCACAACTGAAAAAGTAATCCATTGCACTTACTATTACTTATTCAAAATATAGCAATATCCTTTACAAACTGAAGGAATAAAGTAAAGTTTATAAGTAACGTATTACAAGTAGCAATTACTTTACCAGCCCTGACCATGCATCGTGTATGTATGTATGTTAGCGTGGCCGATTCGTCCGTAGCACCATTTGATGGCAGCTTTCAGAGACATTGCGTCGCCAGTTCTCCCAATCTCCTGTTTCGTGGATAGAGCTGGCAGGGGTGATTGTTGTGTTGAAGCGGATATCTGACCACCATGAGAGGACCGGTCTGCCTCTCCTTCCCTTGGGCATGGTGTTAGTGAGCACCTTGGGAAGGAAGCCATCTTCTCGCCTGTTGATATGGCCAAGATAGCTTAGACACCTCTGGAGGACATTGGCATACATCAGCGTCTTCGAATTGCCGGCACGTCGTGCTAGTTCGGCGTTAGACAGTTTGTCAGTCCAGAGGATTTTCAAGTGTCTACGCAGAATATCCCTCCCCGCAGCATCGATCCGTTGTTATTTGCGGATGCCAATCGCCCATGTCTCTGCACAATAGAGAAGTTTGGACATGCAGATAGCGCAATTGGCAAAAGGAAGAGCCGTCTTTCTGTGCCACACAATGCATCCACTTAGTTATCTTGTTGTTTATACATAGTGAATACTTTGCGCAGACAGCTTCAAACTCAGTGGTCAGTGCTTGTAGAGCCGGAGGGTTTTCCGCAATAATGGTGGTGTCGTCGATCGGCGTATTGCAGGTTTAATGGAGCACAACCATGCATCAGTAGTTTATAAAGTAACAGTGAGAGGTCAATAGCATTGATGACTGTTTTTATTGAACCACAGCTATAACTATGTCTATGTGCCTTCATTGAGCAGTTTCTCCATCGATTATTCTTGCTAACATTTATGGACTACAGCTAACACAGTTCTGGGTCTATAATTATTGAGCCAATCTCTGAATTGCCTTTATGTGTAGAGAACAGTCTTGCTATTTTTAACAGGGCATTGTACGTACTTGCCACACTTGAAAGTTAGTATTTGGGCAGTGCTGTATAGATTACTTTTTATTTGTAACGAATTACAATTACAAGTTACAGCCGTTAAAAGTAACGGATTACAATTACAAATTACTTATAGAAAAATGTAACGGATTACAATTACAAATTACACTGGTTTCAAAAGTAATCGTTACAAATTCCTTTTAAAATTCCTTTTGCAAGGAAGGACATTCATTTTGCAACGAACCTTTAAAAAGCACATTTTGTCATGAGTTTGCAGAGTATTTTTGTAATTACATGCTCAAAAATCACACCTACAGCAAATTGTGGGTTTTTGTAACAAATTATTTGCCCATGTTTTGACGAAAGACGATCGCGAAGGGAACTTCTCTTTTCATTGTCCGGTTAAAGGGAGAGTATTGACCAGCAAGCATTGCGAGCTAAAAGTTTGAAAACTGTTAACAGATTTCAAAGTTGCGTGGCTTTCACTTGTTCTTTGCGGTCTTCCGCAGACTGTCAGTTGCTCGGGCAATAGCGCTCATAACATTTCAAAATGGCCGGCCGAGGAGACCACGCTGGCAGAAAGCTGAGCTCGCAGAAGTGATGTTATGTTATGTTGACGTGTTGGAAATACGGTTGACTGTTGGGAAATATTAATTTGCGGAGTACTTTTCTCAAATTCTTCGTATGGGGACCTTTGTCGTAAATCTGGCAGGAAAACAAAGCATGGTGTATGGAACCGAAGCTCGAGGCCCGTTTGCCGCTGCTTTTCAGGCCGAAACTTGAAAGTACCTACGAACATTCAGGCTTTGTTGAGAAACGTAAACGACGAGCCGCATGCATCAGCGATACAGATTTCGCTATTTATTTATTGTCCTCATGGATATCTACCTGAACGAGGAGCAGTTTTATCTCGATCTTTGATGACAAAGGAAAGAGGATTGATGGATTTTTCGTGTCGAAGGCCAAAACGTTCGGCTCTGACTCGGAGCTTCTGATTCTCTTATTTAACACTTTACATGGACAATTAAACCAAAGGATCGCAAGAAGACACGGTAACTTAACTGGTGAAATATTGCTTCTTGAAATGCTCTCAAAACCTAACACTTCTTCCGAGTTCGGCTGCAACCACACGTGAACTGTGAATTTCAATTTTCAAACTGTTTTCTAGCATCATTTCTGACGCGCCAACGCACCATTATTTCGCTGACTTGGATTCAGCTAGTGCATGTGATTCTGTATTTCAGCAAGGACTACAAAGACATCTTTCTGCTTGCGTTGTTTTCCTTGCAG
>OFHS01000206.1:31010-47805 GCA_900245855.1 Calvadosia cruxmelitensis
TTTGTTAGTTGTATTAAGCGTTATAATGAACAGTGAGACAATCCTTCGCTAGCGGTCTGAGCCATCAGTATGTTTACCGCACCGCAGCTCGGAACGCACGGCCGCAGACACTGGACGGGCGATTTGTGACGTCAAATTTTGCAATCATAGCCTCCTTGTCAAAATTTACGCTCGCAATGCTTGCTGGTCAATACTCTCCCTTTAAGCGCGGCGGTTCGCACGTGCAAATGATCTCTGTTGTTGGGGGCGGAGCAATGTCTGAGAACAAAGGGAGTCTTCTTTCGATTGCTCAGATTATTCATTCGTGAACGACAGCCATTCAAAACAATGCCGCGTCGCCCGAAGGCGTGCTTCAGGAATCGAGCAAACTGGCATTGCAAACAAAAAGGGCTGAAGTTATTCCACTGAAATAGGCTGCTACCAATTGAAATTCTGCTTTCCTTCAAGAAAGATTATTTACAGCTAAACACGCTCGCTGGTTCTTTTCATCGACAAAGGGCAGATGAAGCGCCTGCTGAGCAAACACTCAGATGCTACTTTTGAAAAAAAGATCTGTGAATTGGCAAATGACATCCGGAAATATTGAATGCAGCATAACATCAATCGATGTCAATCTGTTTGACTGGGAACGGAGTGAACGCTAGCACTGTGACTCTCACTG
Source organism: Calvadosia cruxmelitensis (assembly GCA_900245855.1). Lineage (NCBI taxonomy): Eukaryota > Metazoa > Cnidaria > Staurozoa > Stauromedusae > Kishinouyeidae > Calvadosia > Calvadosia cruxmelitensis. The sequence continues at coordinate 31,672 of OFHS01000206.1, forward strand.
TTTCGGAACAATTTCGTTGAAGGAAGAGCAGCTAAGCAAGTATGAAAACTAATTTTCAAAATGCTCGAAAAGTTATAGTAACGATTGCAAATTACTGCTGAAAAATGTAACGAATTCCTGTTACAAATTACTCTATCAAAAAAGCAATGGATTACAGTTAAAATTACTTTAAAAAGTAACGATTACAAGTAGTCAGTTACTTGTAACGAATTACTATACAGCACTGTATTTGGGTCAGAATCCAAACAGTGCTACTGATGTTAACTGGTCCATGTCATAAAAACAATTACCTTCATGTCGATGGTGCAGTCTGCTTTTCTTGGTTGTTTTGCCGTATATGACCACTTAGTTGTTTGGGCAAAAATAAGAGCTGGGTCCGATGCATTGATCAATTGATTAATCGATTGTTTTTTTGTCAATCGATTCTCCTGTTCAACCATCCTTTCATCGATATCACAAAAGATGTCCTTCTATTGGTGCCTTTCAAAGGACTAGACACCATCATTTACTTTACAATTACCTTCTCCCTCGTTATAAAGCAGACAAAAGTGCATAGACAACTCTATGCACTTCTGCTGCTGCTTGCAAACCTGTCACACTCCCTCAACCAAGCACCAGTCACACTGATAAACAATGGAAAGAGTAACAAACTTATTAATATACTTAGCACACAATATTGTCAAGAGATTAAGAAGAGGAGGGCGGGTGGGGATTGATAAGCAGTAAGCAAAACAAGTGGCTAGTGGCTAATGGTATTGTGAGCGAATATCAATGACTAGCATGGAGTCGGGCCGAAGCTGGAATGGGAGTGCCATGCGGAAGTTGCTCTAGATATTTGTGCATCTCTTCTGACATACGAACTCTAGTTAATTACAAGTGATTTCTGAGACTAGGGCCCAGGCTCCCTATCTCAGATGCTGTCGCACAATTAGTGTGAGTTTAACTTTGCTTAGGTTTCATGTAACCACATAAATCACCGAACCAGAAGAGAATTACCTTGACTTTACAAAGACAAACTACGACAATAGGACAAGGGACAAAGGCCTTTGTATGGTCCAAAGGCCTTTGTATGGTCCGATGCATCGATAGTTTATCAATTGTTTGTGTCGGTTAATCTATAGTTTAAAATCCACAGTCGACCCATCTCTAGTCAGAAAGGAAAAAGAAATAAGAATTCAACTGAAGTACGCCTGTTAATAGGACCAATTTCTATCATGAGGCGTCATGTGCCCATGTGTGCATATGTTGCGTTGTAAGCATCTTGAATATGGAGGTGTAATTCATTGTGTTCTTTTTAGAGAGTGAAACAGAGCGAAGTGAGCTGATGGCGTCACTCAAGGAGTATAAGAAGGAAACGAGAAAACTGAAGCTTCAGCAGGATCATTTTGAGGAGGAAATTCTAGATGTGAAGCAGGAGAACGACTCATTGAAGAAGGTAACACTTTCATCTAAATGCCATTGGCTTCTATTTGATTTGGGAAGTGTAACTTTATGGCGACAAAAATGTCATAAACTAGGGACACATGTAAAACATTTGCTGCTGGAATGAAACTAAAGATTTCATTGGTTTACTCCAACTGTCCAACCTATCAATCTGTTTTGTTTTTGGTATGATTGTAATTCTCATAGCATCTCAGATGCTGAAGTTGGTAATAACAAAGCCTGTGAAGTTGAAGCCATAGAATTTGCCAACAAGTTACCATGATTAACATATTGGAATCCCAGCAATAACTTTAGTGTTTTGCCAGTTTGGGTGTCATCAGCATTGTTGTTTGTAATATCCGCTAGCGATGACATCCTAATTGTAGCATGTTGGTATAATGGCTGTTGCTGTGACACAATTGCCCCTAGTAACTTTTCCTTCATTTCCAGAGTATTGAAGATCGAAAGAGAAAGCTTATAGCTGTGAAAGCAACAGCTAATGAAGAGCTGGAGCAATTGAAGGTTGCGACAGAGGTAACCAAACATGTCGCTTTAAGAAAACGTTGAATAAGAGTAGGAGGGATAAGTGATCAATTGCGATGCTGGACCATCCACACATGTTAAGCATGAAGATAGAATGGCAATGAAATATTTTGACTGAAACGAACTAAACATCTTCCACAGTGAACCGCTGAGATGAAACTCCAATACTTTATGACAGAAATGTTGGTAGAATCCACAAGACTGTTAACCAGTTGGAACATTTCTGCTCCAAGTTGTTTGAATAAAATGAGGTCACGTTTCCATTATACTTATCTGCTTTCTGTATTTTCCGGTGTATAGGCCGAATATTTGGCCCCCCAAAACTCCTTAAAAAGTCAAGCCTCTGCTTATACAATGAATAGTGATCACCTCTGGTGAAAACAATGGACACAATGAGGAAAAGAAGGCAAAGTTTGTGCTTGTAAAGCAATCGTTTCGTCAACAATTCATCAGGTGGAGTCAGCATAAACAGTATTGCAGTATGTCAGCAGGAAATAGGATGTGTTTAGCAATTCAACCTACAGAGTTGAAGCAGTAAGCCAAGTCATCAAAGGAACGAATGTCAGAAACAATTTCGCCTTCAGATCTCGAGACTCAAAGTCTTTTCGTACACATTTCTGAAAAAAGCAAGACGTATTCTTCTTGGTTGTGCCAGTTAAACTGAGGAAGGTTTTTTGTTTGCAAAAGCTGCAGATATTCTTTGCATCTCACTCCTCTGCAAGAAACTACAATCCAGCACTCCTTCGTAGCTTGCAGCCATGTTGGGTTTGGACCATTTGATTGTAAAATTTGCATAACAATCAATGTACGCTGTGATTGGTGCAGCAACAGACAACGCTCTTGTAGCGTAGCAGGCCCGTTTCGATACATTTTTTTGGTCGGCTTAGACTGCGAACTTTTCGTAAAGCCCTCTATTTTGTCCTCAAAAACAGAGGTCGGCTTATACACCAAGTCTGCTTATACACCAGAAAATACGGTATGTATGTGGACACATACTTCTGAAAAATGGCATGACATGCAAACTACAACCAGAAAGAATAACGAATATAGTTTGCCGTGTAAGTTGCTTGAATAATCTGATGATATAAATTTTCTTGATGAAGGAATTTCTTAAACTTAACAGGAAGAGATGTTAAACGAGTTGCTAACAATAGCTAACTGTAGCTGCAAAGGTTTACTTCAGATTCTCGATTCTGCAAAGTGGTTGTTCCGAATCTTCCGCAAGGAGCATTTGTAAATAGAGAATGAATGAATTGATATATCAAGAACTTATACATGCTCCTTCAACATGTCTGTCTGTCTGTCTGTCTGTCTGTCTGTCTTTACGTTTGTTTGTATGTCCATGATTTCTCTCCGCTATTTCTTTGTGTAATCACGTTGATGATTCACCACTCAAAGTGCATTCACCCGGAACATATACTATTGGGCTTAAATTTTCAATTTTGAACTTTTACTTTCTATGCGGAACCCAAAACAAAAAATGTATTTTTTTGGTCAAGCCTTGAATTTATTATTGTTGCCGTGAAACTCAAAAAACATAGGAAGACCTCAATCGAGAGCATAGAGCATATATAATAACCAGCGTTGCCACAATATCTCTGAAATTCTACAAGCAGTAATTCTTGTGTTTCCCCTATTCCGTTTGCAATGCAGTTGATTGTTTTACTTCAAACCAAAGCAGAAAAACAAAGGGGTTTTCAGATGATTGTAATGGTTGTATGATATCTGTGGCAGACATCACCAAGCCATGTGCCTTTGCTGTATAAAATCAGCCAATCCAGTCTCAGGGCATCACTAACAGCATGGCTTGTAAGTTTGTCCGTGTGCCTGTCTGGATTGTTTCTGGCTCCTTGCTTCTTCTCTACAGCATCCAGCGGGCTGAGTAAAGACCAATGCGTCATCTTTCAGACCAGGTTCTAGCGGACTATGATTTATTAAAGTTGCCTTCTTGATGGAGGATGGAGACCAAAGGACTGCATCCAGCTGTATGTATGGCAATTGAGATAACAAATGAACAATTTCAATTTAAAACAGACTTCAGATAAAGGTTGACCAATGAAAACCAAGCTGGAAATAGTTTTAAAGGAAACCGTCTGGAGTGTGTTGAGAGCTTAGGCTAGCAGCTGATAAGGGCTTCTTCTTGCATCTTCTTCTTGTTTGTTCAGTGTTATTTTTGATTACATTGCAGGCAGAGATAGCAGCTGTCAAGGCAGCCATGTTGAAAAGTGGTGATGGTGGGGAACAGGTGAGTGTCTGCTGATATTGCTATGTCAATGGCTCTTTGCCGTATGAGCCATCCAACAGGGGCATTACTGGAATTGGGGTTTTTGCTATTGCTTTCTAAAATTTAAGTTTAACCCTTTGCACCCGGCGCTCACTGCGAGAATGCTTCCCTCTCCACCGAGTTAATTGTTTTGTTTGATGAGTCAAATCGTAAGTCTGAGTTTACAGCGTGATTTCACAGGGAAGGAGTGGTCAAAAGTAAAATCGATTTTCACAAAATACGTAGCAATTTACTTGTTAATTTTCCGTGCGTCGCTTGCTCATTTGTGTCACGCGCCGCGTCTCCTTCCTGCTTTGTTTACCTGAATTATTCAATGACCTGGGCAGACGTGACACTGGAGAAGTGATTTGCGTGCGCATGCAAATCAAATTTCACGTCACAAGCTGTCAGTAGGGCGGAGCAACCTATTGTCCTATTCGGTCGCAAGCAATTAAATCTTGGTTTGAATTTGAATTGCGAATCTCAAACAAGAAAACAGGTCTAAGAAGAGCCTAGCAAAGCAACACGTATATTTTAGGCTTACACAATTAAAGCAACAAGAGAAAGCGAAAGACATCGTACAAGGCAGCAGATTTACGGGTGCAGTCCACTGGAGCATTGAATCTTGTAATCCACCATCGTGTGGTACTGCTCGAAGCAGGTAATTGCACACATAGCGGCGGAACATCGCTCGCAGCGCCATGCCGTTCTGCACTGTTTTACTGCTCGATTGGAGCAGACGACACAGTCAACTGGTACTCTCCTGTCACTGGAAGAGAGGGGCAGCATGGATGGGAAGTGCCGTTCAAGAAGTCGGGGAGCAGACGATGTTGCTACCAAAGCCCTTGGTCTGCCAACTGTAAGAGACATTCACTGTTACCAACGAATGGATAACCACCAGTCGAAATTTGCCAGGATTATGGCGTGTTCCGGGATGACATGCTTTCCAAATGATCAAAGAATTTACGTATGAAACTTCAACTAGTGTCATAAATGCCTTCTTCCACCACTTGATAGATTTGTGGATGTTCAGTGCACGCCTCATCTGCTGGTCTGCTCTGTCGACACCTCCCATGAATTTGGTGTAGAGCTCGATGCATTTTGGTTTCGGTATGGAGCGCCGGTTTACATCACGGGGACGAACTTGCTTGACAAACATTGAAGAATTATGAACAGAAGACAAGACATTTGCGGCACGTTTGTCAAACCACGAAACGAACAACAAACGCCCTTCTCTCTCGAGGTACATCTCGCCATTTTTCAATTCGGCCCAGCGCCTTCGGAATTCCTCGGGAACGCCAACTCTTGTTTTTCTAAATGTGCCACAAGCACCAATACCATTGTCGCACAGCTCGGTGAACAGATCAGGGGAGGAAAAGTAGTTATCCATGTATACGTGATGAAATTTATGGAATAATGGTGCACATAAGGACATGACAACACCGTGGGACAAACCACGCTCTGGAGTTTTTTTTGTCCGCTGTACAAACTCCAATTCCAGACATAGCCGGTTACTGATTCCGCCAGTGTCCACGCGTTTAGGCCCCATTTGTGATGCTTATTTGGTTTGTATTGTTTCATGGTTGTCCTACCCTTGAATGCGATGAGCGTTTCGTCAACGGCAATTTCTCTGCGTGGATAGTAAGCACTCTTCCATGCTGATACTAAATTTTCAGAAAACGAATGGATTTTGTGCAATGGATCATAGCATCAATGATCGCGAGGATACGCTCGTGAGTTGTCGGCAAGGTGAAGGTATTGCAATATGCTAAGGAACCTGTCTCTTGACATTACTCTGCGTTCACCTGTCAATTCAATCAGTGCGTCTGTAGGCCAGTAGCTAGCATATGATTGTCTACAGTCACAACCGAAAAGAAGTATTAGCCCAATAAAAGCTCTCAACTCTGCCATGGTCAGTGTGGTCCATTGTCTTGCAGTTGCTCGTAGTCGTCCCGTTTCTGTGCGTTGTCTTTCAATCATGTCAGTTGCCTAGCGGTCTGTCTCGTCCAGTATTAGTTCCATAACTTCGCGATTCAAAAAGTGGTTGAAAATTTCGGCTTCGCTAGTGGTCTCTTCCACTGGCAATTTGATGCCTGACAATTGCTCATCAACGCCTGGCAACCATTCATCAGCGTATGCCTCAATTGGGTCACTACCGAGCTCATCCGCATCATCTTCGTCCTCTACGATGCCACTTTCGTTTAATTCGTCGCTACTTTCCTCATCAGAATTTTGCAGAAGCAACTCGTGCTCTTCAAAACCGAAAAATTCATCTTTGCTGTCGGAATCACAGAACAGTTCTGCAATCTTAAGATCCACGTGCTCCATTGTCATGCTTGCTGCCGGCAAGTTTAGGAGAGACGCGCAAGAACATATCACTGAAACTTTCGCGCGCAAATTTCTCAAGATTTTGTAATGAGAACAGTCCTGTGAACTGATCTATTATTATAGAACACACTACGAGGCTGCTAGCTATTGTAAAATTACCGCTGTCTGAGGGGCGGGTGGCGTGAAATTGGCAGGAGAACGAAGGGATGTTTTGTTGGGCTACGTGCAAGGCCCTTCGGACCACACAAAAGAAAAATTGGGGTGCGAGCGTGGCCCTTAGGTTGCAAGGGGTTAAAGTTGAGATGATGTTTAGATTTTCAATTTAATTTGATTCAAAGTCACTATTATCAAATCACATCTATCTCAGGTTGCTGATTGGCAGCAATAGATATCTGCCATAGTTTGGCACACAGAAAGATCAGCAGAGTCTTCAGGATCTGTATTGCTTAAGCACAACAGCCTCTGCATGATCATGCCATTGGTCTAATATCATCGTTGTCATATGGAACGTTGTCTCCATGGTCCCCATGCACATTTGCAGATAGTTGGGCACAATCACAAGAAATTGGCAGTGGAAGAATAGCTGCAAAACAATGACCAACATCCACATACGGATTGAATTACTGTAGCATTACATCATTGGCATGACTTATGTGGTTAAGACGAGTAAAGGTTTAGAGGCAAACTTTTCAGACATGCCCTAGGATACCAGTCACCCAGGATCATCAGCACAACAGCCTTGCAATCCATAACTCCATCAGCGGAAGCATTGGTGAAGGATAAACAGCTTCTGTGTGTTGGTCATGCCATCCGTGCACAAGAAAGAACTAAGCAGCCTCTGAACGATGTCATCTATTCTAGGGATGCGACCCGAATCTATCTTGATATCTTTTTGAAGTGTTGGTATTCGAATCTTATTTCTTAGAATCGACTATTCGAAACTTTAAATAACGCAACTCAACTGCATCTCAATCGAGTGCCGCTTTTTTGTTTGCGTCGTTTTGCCTATATGTTCTATTCCATCCAGATTTCAATGCTTGGATTTCAACAAAAACGTCTTAAGGGAGCAAGCGGGCAATAAGCAACACTTATTTGAATATGAATTTTGAAAATCAAGGTATACTAACAGCGCTGGTGCTGCAGTTAAACAAACACCGGAGCCTCAATTTTATTCAAATGATTAATGCTGGACAAGCTGCTTCTTGTCACTTTTCTTTATTAAAAGGCTTCCACTCAGTGCATTTATTCACAGAGCTAAACTTCTATCTAAAGGCAGAAATCCGTGTTCTTAGTTTTAAAATTTCGTTTTTGTAATCTCCGTTTCATTTGAACGTATTTCCAAACAGCGATCGAGCTTAATTTGATCTCAATACCATCTCAGTTTGCCTTATGTTCAGGGCTGTAAAATTACTCATACATCAGCAATTAATTACTACCAAAATTACTTGGATTGGAAAGGAATTATTTCCTGGTGGCAATTACTTGAAATAAAAAATAATTAATTACTAACAAAAATTACTTGAAAAGGAAAGTAATTTGCAATCAAATTACTAATCATTTTTCCTTTCAAAACAGTCACAACAAAATGGGTCTAAACAATAATCACAATTGCAAAATGTTACAGGACTGCCTAACTGCTTTTTGAAGCCAGAATTCTGTTTCTGAGTTTTGCGTTCCATCATGTAAGTATAGCAAGTTTCTGACTTATGTGTAGACCTTCGGAAGTCCAACAGCTCAACAGTCAAAACAAATAAACATTGACTATTTTGAGGAACCGTTGAGAAAATGCTGCTTTAACATGGAATTTATTTTCCCTACGAAATTTAATCATGTCAAAGTTATCCTTGCAGGGCAGCAATGAAGGTCGGTTAGATATAAAAGTTCTTCTGCTGCGGAGCTATCCTCATTGTGATTGGCTTATAAGTTGAAGTCAACGACATTCAATAGAGCTTCAGCATTCAGATTGCAGCTCACAAAGAAAGCCAAAAGAAATGCAACGAGTGAAATCCGACAATGAAGACGCGTGATTTAATCGTGTTGCCGTGGAATCCTCATGACTAACGCAGGTCTAAAGCAATAAAGTAATATACAATAGTAATTTGTAATTAGCTGTTTCGAAGAAGTGGTGCGTTACTCAAAAAAGTAATTAATTACCAATCCACTACCTTTTAAAAAAGTAATTAATTATCAGTCAGCTCCAAGAATCATCGCCACACCGTCAAAATAATGCCCTTTCAGTTACTTTGTGGGTCGAATGAAAACTACCATCCGCAGCAGATGAACGAATTTGATAGCCGTGTGTCTTCAAAGCACTGGGGCTGAAAACTCCTCGCTCAAGACTGTGACTTGACCGCCAACAATGTGATGGCTCTGCAGAACAATGGATTTTGCCATGTGTGAGTGATCTCAACTGCACATGGTTGAAATTGGCGGCTGAAACATCACGTTCACAAAGAAGGATATTCTCAGTATTCTTTCGATGATGGAAAAACTACAGCAAACTCAATTAGATGAATTATATGGTCAAGTCAACCAGTTGATCAGTGATCAGTTGTAGGATTTTCTACCTAAAAACGATACGAAATTTCCAAAATTGATTCCTTGTTCCCGAAATTATTTCGAGTCCTTGGACTCAATCTCCAGCCCTAACCTCACTCCTCACTAGGCAGACAAGTGGATTTTTACCAAGAATATGACATTAAACTGATTAGATTAATTGATTTGTATTTGTAAGCATGCAACAAAAGGGAACGATATTGCTTTGTCTTGCATCCATAATGTGTTATCATATTCAATGCTTGAAGGTGTCATCCTCAACAAGGGGTGCAGCAGGACATGTTGGTCTCCAAGCGAGCAGGTCTTCTTAAGAATAGCGGTTTAACGGATCAACTGGCATAATTTAGAAGACAGCATGTCGGGAAAACAGGTGACCATAATAAATAAATTAATTAATAGCAGAGAAGGCAGAAGAAGTCTTTGAAGTCTCAGAGTAACTCCAAAAACAAGTGTCCATTGCCGGGAGGCATCAGGAAAGGCTATGAATTAGCATTTTATGTGGCACTTATCATTGTGTTAAAGTGCGATGGCCAAATGCGCTCAACATTTCCCGAGATTGTGCCTTCTGTTTGCTGTAGCTATTGGAAATGGAAGCGCGGCTGAATGTGAAGTGGGAAGCAAAGCTTGAAGATGAGCTGCTCTGTTGGAGAAATGCAGTCAGCCGACTGGAAGTGGACAATTCTAGATTAGAGGCAATGACAAAACAAAGCATGTCCAAGGTAAGTTAGACACTGGAAATCAGGGCCCGCATGCCTAACACAAAATGATTAGTTAAGATAAGGGTGGGGTAGGCTACTTTTTAATAGTAGCTAGTTACAGCTTTATTTTATAGAAAGGAACTACGGTGAAACCTGTCTATAACGGTCACCTCTGAGACCTGAGAGTAATGACCTTTATAGACAGGTGGCCTTTCTGTCCAGGTTGATTTTTTATAGAAAGTGTCATGTTGGGGTTATCAAGAGTGGCCTTTATACACAGGTGGCTGTTCTATAGAGGTGGCCCTTAACACATGTTTAACTCAAGTTACTTTCAAAAGCTACTGGTTCTCAAAAATAATTTTTTAAAGCTAATACTGTATTTACTTGTTCAAAAGAAGTAACAGCTAGGTACAGTTACTTTCAAAATTAAGCATTGTAGAAAGTCCTGCAAGGGATGTTTTATGGTGGTGATTGTTGTTTTTCAGAATGGCAAATGGCATGAGTTTGTTTCCCATGAATTGTTTTGTGGAAACCTGAGTCCTTGGAAGTATGTTTTGAGTTGGAAAATGATCAACCAAATTACCAACTCGATTTGAACAACTGTGATATTAAATTTCTGAAAGTAACTTGTACAGTTACTAGTTTTATTGAAAAGATGTAACTAGTTATAATTAAAAGCTCCTTTTGTGCAATGTAATAAATTTCTTGTGCAGTTACTATATTGTTAAGTAACTAGTTACGTCCCTTCCCTGGTTACACTTTGAATTCAAAACCATGTGAAAATCATGTGAAAACCATGTGAAATGGGAAGCACCATGCGAAAAACCATGTGAATTTTCAAATACCATGTGAAAAACCATGTGAAAAACGTGTGAATTAGAAAACAGTGTGAAAAACCATGTAAAAAGGGTACTTTTCACATGGTTTTTCACATGATTTTCACATGGATTTCACATGGTATCAGTTCATAGTGTTAAGATGCATGAGGTGTTATGCCTTATAGAATTCTTCGATTCATTTGACAGCCCCCAGAAGACCAACAAGATAAAGAAACTGACGAAAAAGCACAAGAACAGGTAACGATTGCTATTGTGGTTAATCCAATTTAGGGAACAAGGTTGTGTTGTCAGAATCAGATTAACATGAGTTTTACATGTTTCTCAGTTTGCGATGTAAGGATAGTATATTTATCCAGTACAGTGAAGCCTGTCTATAACTGATACCTCTGGTACCAGAGAAAATGACCTTCACAGACAGGTGGTCTTCTGTCCAGGTTGATTTCCATAGAAAGTCATTTTGGGGTAATGAAGAGTGGCCTTTATACACATGTGGTTGCTCTATAGAGGTTGCCACTAATACAGGTTTGACTGTACTAAGTCACTACTAATAATAACAGAGACCAATAATGTGGCCGCTGCAGTACCCCCTCCCACTTCCAATGCTGAGCACAAAACTAATCCGATGCGCAGAGGTACAACCGGGCGACCAGAGTGGATCACATTGTGGCAGGGGAGGGATAGAACAAGGAGCAAGCCATTTAGATTCAGCTCGACAGCTTTCAGGCATCGTTCCAGGATGCAGAAGGATTCCTTATAGAGCGTTGTACAATTTGCCAATGGTGCCGGATACAGTGACACGGCAGCTGTTTAAAATGGAATGTGATAGAAATGTGGTAGTGGGCATAGACACATGGTCGATTTTACCTTTAAGCCGACAGTGAGTATGAGGGACTGGGTATGGGTTCGCAATTAATGAGGCACGCACTTAGGGTGGGAGTGTTGCCAGATGTATGCAAGCCACCAGGCGTTAAACAATTAAGAAGCAAATGGGCTGGAAAAGGGGCAGATGATGCCAAGGTCTATCAAATGTGAATTTCTTGTTTAGCGATGGCCAATTTGTCAGGGTGCAAGCAGCGAGCTCAGACATGGACATGAGAGCAAATGGTGCAGATGAAGTGTTTGCCGCGGTCTGTCAGCTACGAGATTGAGCGGTGTAAACAAGTGTTCTAATGTCAGGAAATCCATGCAAGAGCTTCGTGTATGGGGAGGACGCTACAGCTGGAAGACAGTCTGAGGGGCGAGGGGGACATAGGGCATGGTAGAATGGGTTATTGGCATATGCGCAGTAGCACATTTGCTGGGGGTGGATAATCTGTAAAATCGCAATGAAAATATGAAACGAGCTGAGAATATTTTGAGCCTGAAATAACTCACAAAATAAGAACATTGAGGCTGAACCAAATGTTACTGTTTCTTATAAAAAAGTGTATTCATCAGAAGGGTCGCATTTTCTGTTGCTCATCATCTTCTGCTATTATTGTCCTCATTCACCTTTACAACCTTGGAAATATCTATTTCTTTAAAATTTCAAGAAGCAACATAGATATAGTACTGAAGCGTGTTGTACTTCTTTATTGCAACGATCAACTGGATTACAGATTTACATAACATGAATTTGAATACAGACATTTCACAGTACTAGACATGACGTAGTTATAAATTACAATGGTTAATGTTGCTGTCTACAAAAACAAATGCTGTTGTTGTCTTGAGTTGTACGCCGAAGTACAATCTATTAGATTTTCATCTATAGGCCCATTGTAGTACATTTTCAGCCAAACCGGAGCGCTATGCTATTTGCATATATTGCTGTAAGCTGTTTCAAAGACCTTGATTTGGTCCTGTTCTCAGAAGGGAGGTGTGATGACACATATAAAATCAGCTATCTAGTTGGGTCAAATTTGAAAGGAAGGACATTTTCCTCCACATTCTCATGTTCGTTGTTTGTGGTCCTAATACAATTTGGTTCACTCTGTGTGTCATCATTTTTGTCACTACGAAGTGATTGTCGTTCTAATGTATTGGCATCTGCAGTATCTTGTATTATTGTTTATAGGCAATTACCAAGGCATACGAAGAAGGTTTTGGAGCTGGTAAAGCATCCGTATCCCAAGACTCTAGTGGACTGAGCCAACAGGTTTGCAATGGTGTGCTGTCTTGAGGAGAGATTGCCAGTGGTGCTTATTGGGCATGTGTTCTCTGTTTGCCTTGATTGCATGATCGTCAATTTGCCATGCAGGTCAAGTCCATAATGAATCGTCTCTTTTTGACGTTGCGAAATGAGTTTGACGACGACGAATCATTTACTGGAAAAGAAGTCACGTCTGTTATGTTGGACGTCATAAAGGTAGGAATCAAACCATGGGGTTAGAAGCGACAGTGATCGTGTGCTCGCACCGGCTGCTTCTGACTCATTCCACACTCTTGCAGGACGTGACGTTGGGGTCCATGAACAAACTACAAAAGTGTGAGGATCACCAAGTTGAATCAACCGACGAAGAGGTAACGTGTACCGTAGTTGGGCCATCTAGCCAAGAGGCTTGAAACGGTGCAACGTTGTAAAGGGACTGTGTCCTTTGCTGGCTGTCTGTGCTTACAGCTGCTGTTAAATTTTAGAAAGTGAATTGTTATATTTGAGGAGAGATTTTAAATACATGAAGCATGTTCAATGCACTCAATTCTTGCCCTTTTCTGTGTTGTGAATCAGGTGATTTGGCGGATTGCAGTCCTGATGCATTTTTGACGCAGTGTTACTATGGTAGCGTCTATGGAGTGTGCCAGAAGTGTTGATTTCTTTTTCATCTTCTCGCGTAAACCGTCCCTAATAGCATGCTGTCTTGCGATCGAAGTGAAGGTTGCAAGAAGTTATGTTCAATTATGCTTGGTGTTGCAAAGTAAACTCCATTGTGTTGTGGATGTAGAAACCATTATCAATGACATTGTGTGTATCCTGCAGTTTTTCCTTTCAAAAATTCCCATCACAATAATATTTGTCAACGAACGTTGAAACCAGAGTGGTCATAATCAGGAAAGAAATCTCTACAAACCTGTTTTTAAATTTGTCAACACCCTGTTTGTTAGAAGCATATTTGAAATGTGCCAGTGGTTGATTGACTACTTCATTTTTGTAGTTCCCTACAATTGCAACTACTCTCTAAAAATGTAGTTCGCTACAACTACAACTACAGGAGAATTTTGACAGCCAAGAACAATCCTTGAAGTCGAGCATCGTAAGAAATAGTACGGTTCTAAAATGTGCTTCAAAATTCCATTTTCTGGTGTCACCAGTACGTGTGGCATAGGTCAACTGACAGTTACATACCGAAATGCATACTGGGATCGCACATAGTCAATTGTGGTCTTGCTAGGAGTGGCGATTCTTTGTTTTTACAGCTGGTCAATCATTGGCTAACGGTAAATGAACAGACATTCCGCTCATGCGTTGTCTTCCTGTCATTTGATTGTCTTGTTTTCCACTGACGCCTTCACGGGAGATGGTAACACCTTCAAAGCTCACATACAGTACTCTGTATCATATGTTTTCGACTCACGGTTACTATGGTAACCCAAGAGGCTATGCTGTGGGGGGGGGATAGAGCACTGCAGTCCAAGCCAACCATTCTTTAAAGCGGGCCAGATGGCCACAATTTGCCCAAATATGGGTGGGGCCATGCCAAGAAGCAGAGGAAGATGCCAATAACAATAGACGATAATTGTAGCCACAACATAGGATGGGTTTTGACCTCATAGTGACTACACCAATGGCTCATAGAATTCCAATCAAACTTCACTTTACAGGTAAGTCTCATTTTATTTGCTGAATTCTATATTTGCCATTGATTACGTCACTATGAGGTCACGTGAGACTTTAAAGCCAAAAAATGTGGGCAGATGGTGAACCAACAAGAAAGCAACCAAATTTATTGTTCACCAATATCAACAGAAAAAGCACAGAATCGCCGAAATTAACAGAACAGTCTATCGGCTTATCATAAAATTTACAAAACGTGCATTATAAGGATCACCCTACACTACTAAGAAGGGCTTCAACAGGCATAGACAATTTTGCTGCTGGTGTACTGGCAGATTGCATACTGTGTGCTCCATAACGGTCAGTATCAATGCCAGAATCTGCCAGAATGGTACGCAGCCATCGACTGATGGTATCACAGCTAACAGGCCAATAGGGTTTTGTAAAGCTCAGCCAGAGGCGGTCATCCCCGGAACGATTGGGCGCTGTCAATATTCCATCGTTAAAACCACTGCTATATAGTTTCCAGTTTCCTCTTATATCCGGTGCAATTCCAACGCAAATTTTCAAAAAACAACATGCAGATGAACCATTAAATTATCGTCCTGTTTCTTGAACATTTGTCTGTCGTAGACTGATGGAGCACATCATCCGTGATTCTTTATAACATTTCATTCTTCTGTAAATTCATTTCTTTTGTAAGCTCTGATCAGTTTTGTTTTCTAAAAGACGATCCATTTGCACACATTTATGGGAGACTTTAAATAATTGGTCAGTTGCGCTAAATGATAAGAAATGTATTGATATCAAAATAATTGTATACAGATTTATCAAAGGCGTTTTGGTTCAGTCTCTCATCCCAACCCTTTGCTGAAATTAAATTGTCATGGTGTCAACAGCCCGTTATTGAAGTGGCTTACTTCTTTTTCAAGTAACAGAACCAATTAGGTTCTCGTTGGTAAGTGTCTGTCTGAAATGTTATATTGGTTCAGTGGAGTACCACAAGGCTCGATGCTTCAAGTAGGTTTCTTCTTTTTCCATTTTGTTAAGATAGCCTTCCTGCCTTATTCTGTTCTGTGCAATGCAAAAGTTGCGCAGACGATGAAAAACTATAACTCTAACGACAATAGATTATACTTTCAAAATGCATTGGATAGTTTTCTTGACTGGTCAGATGTGTAGCAGTTGAAAATAGTCTTTGGTAAGTGTTCAACTTTTTATTTAGGAAATTAAAACCCTTCACCATTGTATAATATGGATGGTAACCAGTTGACTCATGGTCACATGTGTTGTACGTGATCTTGGAATTTTGACATCTCCAGATCTTACGCCTAGCAAGCATTGACATAATGTGGCATAAAAGGCTGATTTTACTTTAAACATCGTTGTTCGATAAGATGCACGCCTATTTTTAGAATAATTATGATTCTCTTGTTTTCAATCCCCAATTCATCATATGCAGATCTCGCTGTTCTCGAATGTGTTCAACGATATTTTACTCGACGTATTGCTATTGTTCACACTTGATTCGTTGTGAAAGAACCCTCTGGCCTCTTCGGCCTTAGAGTCTTTTGAGCTATGCTGTATTGTATTTACCATCATCTAGTGGACATAAAGACCTTTTCCGCGCTTACGGGAAGTGACTGTGTACACAAAATTGTTGGAGCATTTGGCCCATCAGTCAAGGCCTTCGTCGACGAACTATAGGCACTAGAATGAAAGTCAAGTTGAACA
>OFHS01000207.1:14797-32457 GCA_900245855.1 Calvadosia cruxmelitensis
TCACTGCTCTGTTACATAGTCACATCATTCACATGATTGTAAGAATATGTAGCCTTGTCATCTTGCAAGCATCCTCTTTCCCGTCTGTACTCCATCGTGTCAACAACTCCGTCTGTACTGTTATCCGCGCTGTGTCTCACGACATAGAGCTCTGGCACCAACGACCATATGTACTTCTTGGAACTCTGCCATCTCTCCCTGTCGTGGGACAAGCAACACGTATCTCACAGATATAATAATTATATGGAATGCGAAAGCCTCTATCCTTGTCTCCTACACACGAAGATTACACGGAGTTAACTTTTAACATGAACTGCCTAAGCGTTTTCTGTCCCATGAAAATAAGTTAACTTGTAGAAATTTCACTTGTCTACCAACTTTAATTGTCCTGAACAAGCGCCATTGTTTTTTATCGCACTGATTTCCGATTTTGCAATAGATTTGCTTGCTGCTGCCTCAATAGCAGAAGCAATAGCGAACACTTTGGTATTTGAATTTCTAAAAATTCCTTACACTTTTGAAAAGCTTGTTCGCTGACTGTGTTTAAGTATTGCTTCAAATCACAGTTCTTTTCAACTCATTTCCGTCAGTCTTAAAATTGTTTTATTTTCACCATGTCCATATTGAACATATAACTGGTCAATAATAAATCTCGAATACAGCTAAAAGCTTGTCTTTTGTGCAATGTTTTTACTGCTAATCATCTGGAATAGGTCGATTTTGGTAAGTTAATTATTCGCATCAAATGCTTTGGGTTTGCTCCAATAATTAAATTATTTTAGATTAGATTCTATTTAAAAAGAGCTTCAGCCTTTGTGCAAGTGCTAATTGCTAGCTAAGGAAGGCTAAGAAATCATTTGTCTGTGAAGACTCTTGCTTACAAAATTGTGAATGAAAACCGAATCTATCGAAATCAGATACAGAGAGAGGCTTTGCACATTTGGAACAGATGCGAGGCGTTTACATCAGGCCAGCTGCAATGGTCTCTGGGGATGATATTGATTATTGATATGGCAGTTTGAAATAATGCACCGTGGAAATAATGAGTGTTCGGGGTTTGTGGATTTTCCGTCTCCTAAGCTCCAAGGATCAGATACGAGTTGATATATTGCTGAATAAGTAAGGACTTATTTATGTTGCAAAGCTTTTCTAATGAATGCTACAGTTTTTTTGCGGCCGTTGTAGACTTGTAGTTGACGAAGTCAAAGTGTGTGTTCGTCTTTGGGAATGCCTTATGCCTTTCTTCTCCTCTAGGAGATTTCCAACAGTCGAGCGTCGAGTTTCAGTACGAAATGGAGAGAAATATGTCAACTTGCCCTGTGATATGGAAGTGTGCGAGGAACTTGCAAGAGAGCTCCAGCTTCTGCGGATTTCAGATGAGGTAGGCCTAAATCGAGATATGTCTATCTAGCCAGTAGAGCATTGAAAATGTTAACATTTGCACCTAAGATCTGTTGAGTTCCCGAATTATTCGTTCTTAAATTTCGGCTTCTTTATTTTTAATGTCCACACAGAACTTCCATGCATAAATAGCTGCCAAGTTGTACTTTAGCTTGACGTAATACCCCAGTTGGTGCAGTGGAACACCTGAAGTTTGCTGTTCAGTATCTTCTTCAGTATTTTGTGCATTTGCTGTTAAGATTATGCCTGAGCAACGTCAGCAGATAGCAAAGACAAACTCGTCGTAAAACAACAACTAATAATTTAATAAACACAACCTCTCGCCAAGCGCACGATAAACAACTAACAAATTAGAACTGCGTCATAACATGAGGTTACGTGATATTTGGTTAGGTTTCATGACGTAAACAAGCTTCAAGACTGTTCCTCAACACTCCCTCTCAGTCTTAGACGGTTAGATCATTAAAACTATGAATACCGGCCATTGCTCACAATTTGGCAAATTGGTCTCGGCCGAGTCCCTTTGTTAACATGTCAGCTATCATCTCTGTAGTAGGGCAGTATGACAACTTGACTGTACCACTTTCAACTTGCTCACAAATAAAATGAAACTTGATTGCAACATGCTTTGCCTTGTCGTGATTCTTGGGATTCTTTGCCATGCTAATCGCTGCTTGGTTGTCCTCGTTAATCATGGTCGCATCATGTGACTCATGTTTGAAGTCCCGCAACATTTGTCGCATCCAAACTGCTTTTTGTGCGGCTCCTAATAAGGCAATGTATTCCGCTTCCGCACTAGATAAGGCGACTGTGGTCTGCTTGTTACTCCGCCAGCTGACTGCTGCACCACTTATCAGGAATACATATCCGGATGTGGACTTTTGTCCATCCAAATCTCCAGCCCAATCAGAGTCAGAGTATTCAATTAAAGGCTTTGGATTCTCCAAAGGACGGTAAAAGAGACCATCATCAATTATCCCTAGATCAGATACCGCAAAATTCTTTTCAATGCAACCCAGTGTGCTTTCGTGGGGCATTTCGAGAATTTCGCAACTGTGCTCACAGTATATGTGATGTCCGGTCGCATTTTCATGGATAAATAAAGCATCGTACCCACTGCAGACTGATACCCTCCAGTCCTCGTCGTTGTTATCAGCCTTTTCCAATTTGATGGATGAACTTACAGGCGTGTCGACTGGTCTGCAATTTTCCATGCCACACATTTTGAAGGATGTTCTTCGTGTAATTTGGCTGTCCAAGGAATACACTTCCTGTTTCTTGATTCCGATGAATCTTCACTCCGAGGAAATACTCAAGTTTCCCCATGTCAACAAGCTCCAAACTTTCAGCCAATGCCTTCTTCACACGAGCAATCTCTTGTGCACTCTTAGCAGCTACAACTATGTCATCAACATACACTGTTATGAAAGAGGGCACATTCCCAGTGGATACAAATTCACAGGGATCACTCATTGATTGCGTATAGTTCATTTCCTTCAGTTTGTCGAACAAGACAATGCTCCAACATCGGGATGATTGTTTAAACAATACAGACTCTTTTTCAACTTACATACGAGATGCTCTTTTTTAGCCTCAAAACCAGTTGGTTGTTTGATGTAAACATCTTCGTGTAATTTCCCATTTAGGAAAGCGGTCTTAATGTCCATTTGGTGCAATTGCAAATTGTTCTCAACTGCAAGTCAAATGAGGGTGCAAAAGGTCTCAAATCTTACGACGGGTGCCAAGGTTTCGTGGTAGTCGATGCCATATTTTTGCGAAAAGCCTTGTGTCACTCTTCATAGCCTTGGCATAAGGTCTTTGGTTCACCTGCGTCTTGGCAATGAGCAACAGCCAACCATTCGCCACATCGTTCTGGTGCTCTTTTGCCTCGTGTTGATTTTCTCAACGGTAAGTCGTTCTAGAGACTCTCAGAATGACTTCAGTCCCATGGCCACCAAATCGGCATCTAGTTGTTGTTGGTTTGTCATTCTCAGTGCACTACCACACGGTTTGTTTCAGTGGGGTGTAGTGGGTGACTGATTATAGTTGCCAACAGTGTCTCTGGCCTCTACAGAAAATGGCCAACTGGACCAAGACGCAAGTGTTGAATTGTCGACGACGCCCTCTTGATTCCACCTCTGCTGCATAAGAGGTCGTTTGAGCACCTTATTGGGTACCGAATATTTAGACAATATCTCAGCAGCTCGCGGTGTCCTGTTTTGATCTTGCATTCAAGGGTTGTGGTAAGCGTCCAGGTTTGTGAGCTGTACAGTAACACCGAGTCGACACACGCCTTGAAAATATTCAAT
Source organism: Calvadosia cruxmelitensis (assembly GCA_900245855.1). Lineage (NCBI taxonomy): Eukaryota > Metazoa > Cnidaria > Staurozoa > Stauromedusae > Kishinouyeidae > Calvadosia > Calvadosia cruxmelitensis. Next base: position 18,508 of record OFHS01000207.1, read on the forward strand.
TTTGCTTTGGCGCTAGCGGGAGATGACCACACCATAGACAGTTTTCTTGCTGATAACCATGCCAGTTGTTTTCTACTCTTAAAACTAGATTAGCTGTCAGCAATGTCGCTCCCAAGGTACTTAAAGTGATGACATAATGGAATGGCAGCACCACTGATTGATCGGATCGGAGTAGGATGTACGATGCCGATGTACATAATCATTGTCTTTATGGTATTGACGTCGAGACTGACCACTTGCGATTGCTTTTCAAAGTGTGTAAATCGACGCTGTGCAGTTTCATTGTCATCGTGTAGGAGAACGGTGTCGTCAGCATAAACTAGCGCGGGAAGTTTACAGCTGGATGTCGTCGACCTTGCAGGTGCCACAGTGTCCATGCGCCCGCTTCTTCTATACTTGTAGGTAGAACATAGTCCTTCGCAATGACGAAAAGATAGGGCGCCAGAGCGTCTCCTTGTATGACCCCGGACGTTGTTTGGAATTTATCTGTGTCACCGCACACTGGGCCTGGGGCAGTGCCCGTAAGGGTGAGATAATGGGCCATGGCTGTCACTCGGTCTGTCTTTGAAGCCTTAATGTGGACGCGCATGCAGGATAGATGAACCCGGTCGTTGAATGCCAAATCTGTCATTTGCAGATGGATGGCGTCATCAAAGCTGTCCGTGTTTGGTACCGTAAATTCCGATGCCCTTAGAAGCCAAAATATGCCAGCATGCATGCCGCCCAGAGCATCGCGTTGTCCGCGTTAGCCAGTTGAAGTGCTGCCCAGATGATCAGCAGCACGGAATCTGTTACTGGGAGTCTTGTTTTGCCTGCCGGCTCGTGAGCACGTTTTATCCTTTGAAATACCTGCTGCAGCTGTAGACATTTTGCCACTGTGTTGGTGTAGCGAGGGTATGAGACTACAATCAGCGAATCCTTGCTCGATATGCCACGAAGAAAGGGCAAACAAGTAGACCTTGATTGATTGAGGCTGCATAGACTCTGCGAGGAACATGATGTAGAGGCAGAGTTTGCTTGTTCGTTGGGCATGTGGATGATTGTCCTACCTGATGGCAGAGCACGGCAAACACGGCATTTTGTAGATGGAGGACTGCGAGGAGCCACAACTACTATACACAAGTGCAGGTGCAAATGTGGGCTGCCGGTCTCTCACACTCATACTCTGTAGTGTGGACAGAGGGACACAAACCATTTATAGAGCATATCAACGTTGATTATGCCGTCTGTGATGGTGTTGTGAACAACCTCACAGCTTTCTACAAGGCTTATGTCCTTCCGTTTTTGACTGGCTTCAAGCACATAAGGCAATGTCCTAAATGTGAAGGTTATTCTGCAACACGACAAAGTCAACAATCTAGCTGCTGATTCCAGCATCACATGCTAATTTTGTTGAATCAACAGGCACCTGCAGTGTGCAGGAATGGATCTAATCAGTGTGGAATCAGTAGGTGCATGGCTGTTTTTCAGCTGTGTGGCAGATACTGCATTCCCTCCTGTACCTCTTGGCAGAGACGAGGAGAGCAGATCTACCTCACCTTGCGACGAGTGCGTTGCCACGCCTGCAGCACAGCGAACTCCTGTTGCTGAAGATGTATGCGCAGTGTGTGCTCTTGATAGCATATCCGTGAACGGAGCACATGTTTGCACTGTATGCAAATGTAATATCCATGCTTGGTGAAGCAATCATGAGAACATCACTAACTCGTCAACGGTAGTTTGCAACTATTCTTGCTGTAGTCATTAATGCATGACTTGACTGGGATGTTGCACTTGTGTACTACTTGTCCATGCCTGTATTCTTAATTGTTGTAATATTGTAGTTGATTGGATCAGATTCGCAATGAATTTTTCTGGCTGCGGCAGTTATATAATTACTTATGTTATTAGTCATTCAATCAATGAGGTTCAGATTATGACCATTTTGCAGATCTTGATGCCATGATCAAAACTTGACCTTTTTCTGAACCATTTGCTGATAATTGATGTTTAGTTATGCAAGTGATACAGAAAAAACAAAGGCTCATAGTAAGTGTAATAATACTATACTGCAGTAATGTTAGCATAACAACATATTTCCAAGTTGCCGCTAGTTCTGTTGGGTATAGGAATTTCCCGATCTGATGTGTTCTATTACAGTATAACAGTATCTATTAACACTTTTTGTTTGATAATTATTTCACCAATTTAACTTTGCATATATTGGCTTTGATATAGTTTAATACATCAGTGTATTGGCACCAATAAAAGATCGGACCCTGGAACTAGCAGATCTATAATTATAGTGAACTACAAGTACATCACTCGCAAAGTGGCGGAAGCAAATTACACAAGCTACAGCAGACTTTGTGACGACATCATCAGCGAGTGGCAGCAAGCTGATTGGCAGCTCGTGCTCTAGGATATGAAATACTTTGAGCCGTCCAATTGCTTGTTCCACGTAAATTCTCACATTGGTTATGCTAGATGTTTATCGCACATCTGAAGGAAGCATTTGCATTGCAGCTGCTTTCCTGGGAGGTATGTATAAGTTGACCATTTTCATCATCAACTCCTCTCGAATATTGGATCCTCGGTAGGCCATGACTTCATTGTAAGGCTCCAACTGCCTCAAAAATCCTGAGTTCCTCACAACGAAACTGTCTGCTGCCCTCCCACCGTACACTGGAGACACATAAGAGAAAGCACCATTTGATGTTATGGGAACGAGTACCTTAAAACGTGTAGTGGTGCTTGTACTTGCTCCACATTGTTGCAGCAAGGTCAAGACCACTGGGTGTTTCTGTGAGGCACTCAAAGTAGTCAATAATGCAACAAACTAGAGGGTAAAGCTTCTGGAAACAACAATGTAAGGCACTGTGGACTTGACCTTGACTGGTCCATATTATTAAAACAGAGAGTTCTTTTCCACAAAGCTTAATCCATGTCATGAAAGTGCTGCAGGCAGTACCGGTTGACACTATAAAGCGAAATGCTAAATCGTCAATCAAAAAGGACAGACGGAGTTTCGTCAAGGTCATCAAGAACTCTTGTTCTAGGCTCAGTTTTCTTGTACGACCTGGCCTTGGATAGCTTTGTGCAGCAGATTCTTTTCGGGTTTGCTTGGCTCCTCGCCAAAACTGCTTACCAACAGTCTTTGGTTTCAAATGTTCAAATAGACACTTAAATACGTCAGTTGAAGGCAACCAGTTATAGAGTGTAACCTCAAACTCTCTTGTCAAATGTTCGAATCTCATCCATATCCTTTCGATGGGCTGGTGCTCTGTCTCCGGGACTGTTTCCACTTCGAGCAGACTCAGGTTGCAATCAGCATTTTCAAAAAGACAACACTTTGCTGTCAAACTCCCTTCACGTTGGGATTGGTTCTTCCTTTGCTTCTTTGGCGTTGCAGCATGAGGATGGTCTGAAAGCGTAAGGAAAACTGAAGGTTAGTCAGTTGATCGCTCACTTTGGGTCCTATGTCCCAGAGGAAAGTGATTGGAACAGACAAACTTGCCCTGAACTCCTGGCGGCGGGTTGAAGTCGTCTGCCCTGCTTTTTCAAACTTTCTTTCTCCAAACTTCAGCTACGTTCGTGTCCTTAGGCCATTTGTGGAACATCAACTCAGATACATGTGATCTCTTAACAGAAAAGTCAGGGAAACGCTTGTGGTTGTCGCAATAACCAACAGCACAGCGAGCACTTTTCGGCATCTCTGAGCAAAACTTGACAAAAGTAACGAAGCAAAGCACCAGTGGCCATGTGCAATATCGGGTCTGACTGCGCACTCGCCCCAGTGCGTTTGCACCCCCTGGAATATGGCTTTGCTAACTTGAAAGGGTCTATTGAATGCTTGCATTCATGACTATTTTAAAATATCTCTAAGAAAACAGCCTTTTGTCCAAAGCTTGAGTTAATCAACTTTTTTGAAGAATAGAAACATCCTGCAAAGTTCTGCTAATAGTGTGACTAGATTTGTGCCCAACAGAGCAAAAATTGAAACATATTGGGAAAAGCCTCTTTGTCAAGAGCAATGTTTTTTTTAACCTTTTTGGAGCCTTGATACCTTGCTCATGTTTGCTTTGCCACAACTGCTGCCACGTTTGGAATTCGGCATCAAGCCCAGCAAAGTTGTGCAAATTACCTCTGCGAAGCGTAACAGAAGACTTCCAAGCAGGGCCGCATTATCCACTAGGCACATTAAGCACGTGCTTTAGGCCCTCCGTTTTGAGCGGCCCTCAAAAAGTTGTCCTATTTCTTTTTTTTCATCGACTAGTTTGCAAGAGCAAAGGTAGAATAAACCACTGTAACGTACTTTACGTAAATATGCTAACATGCTAACCATGCTAGTCATAACAATTGTAAACTATTAATGCTATTAAATTGCAATGCCAATTAGGTAGGGGATCGCATTTCCTGGAAATTGACGCCCCGGTTTACCGAAAAACTGGGACTCGAACAGGTCCGGATTTTGTTTCAATATTTTCTTCAATCAAAGCGCTTATGTGCACGTTAAACTGCCGCTCAGTCCATCTTATGTTAGCAACGGTATCCAAAAGTAGTCAACAAACAGAAGTAACTAAGCCTGCAGTTCTTCCAAATAAGAGTATGCAACTTTGCCAACGATAACAAGCGAGTTAAGTCGACATTCGAGTGGACATGAGGACTCGCAAATGTTATCACAACAGAGCCAGACTCTGAGAAAGTGGCCAAGAACGATAGCAAACTAGTAAAGTGGTTCTTTACTGACTTTTATTTCAAAAAGTCTAAAATCAGTAGTGTTATTTGAAGCTATTTTCCTCCCTTCTTTCTCTCTGCGCAGCGCCGAAAAGCACATGTTTTGACTGTTTCACGCACAGCCGCTCACATGAATTTCCCATCAAAAGATAATTGGCTGACCTTTACACCTAGAACAATAGCTGGTTCGAATGACGAATAGGTGTTGAATTTCAAAAGCCGTAAAACTGATGTAAACAAACAGTTGTGCCACAGAGATTGCTGTTGTTTCTTCAAGATTTGCAACGTTCTTGACGTGCAACAAAGACCTGTTAGAGAGGCAATTCCAGGAACTATTTCTCGGAGGATTTTCGTATTTCTGAGACGTCTTTCTGGAAAATTTGCAAACAGAAAAAAGGAATATTTCCGGAATTGTTGGTCCCGGGACCTGTTGCGATGCCCTAATAACTTAACCCTATCTTCTTATTGAGCCTGAGCTGAGATTTATTCAGCTGTTTCGGTGTGATTTTATGCGAATTTTCTTGCAGGTAGTGGATATCATCGTTTATTGTAACTATACACCATCCAAACACGGTCGTTTTAAGGCAGGGATGTGCAATAAAGATCAATAATGGGGCAGAAACAGTCAAATAGGTCTCACATATATGACTGAGATGAAACATTATGTTGGTAAAGAAAAATAGGCCCCTCAGCAAAAAGTGCTTAAGGCCCTATTCGACCTTAATGCGGTCCTGCTTCCAAGTGTCAAGGTTATCAACGAGCACTCGTGGAATTGCTGCAAAGGCTTTGAAACAAAGGTATGCATCAGAAGGGAACCTTGACAACATTTGCTGCTTAGCATGATCAAGAAAAACTTGTAACAAATTTATTTGGTAGTACGCTACAACTGATTCAGCAGGTATGTTTGCTCGGTGCTGTTGACGCTGAGCAATCCTAGGCATTGAGGGATCTACACCAAGCTTTTGACCAAGAGCAATAGCTTCATTGAAAATAATTCCCTTTTTGCAACAACATCATTCTGTAAGGTTTCAAGAGCTTGCTTTAGCGATAATATTTCGGACTCTGCTGTAAAAATATCCATGTCGCGCTTCTGTAACTTGACTGTTGCTGGCCTCGTCAAACCCAATACCTACCTAACAATGACCAATGCTATAAGGAACTTAAAATTAATAGCATTGGACAAAGCTTGAGCATTAGCGGAGCTTTTACTGTCCCATGTGCCTCGCCCACTAACACCTTACAAATATTTGTTGAGCCTGATGTCTTCCAATGACTTAAGTACAGGCAACATCATTACCATCCGCTCAAGTCCATCAATCTTTTGATCTACCTGGTCTCACAAACATCAAGAAAAGCTGCAAGGTTGTTTTCTGGCAACAAAGATGTTAGTTTGGCCCCTCAGATAGCTACATCGTTTAGGACAATTTTTGAAAAAATCTGAGATAATTCGAACAGTCCCCATTATGTTACGAACTAATGGCAGACTGCACGTATGGGCAACACATAGATTGAGGCGATGACTCATGCAATGTACATAATATGCTATGGGATAAGCTCTGTGAATATGGGTTGCAGCCCCATTATGGATACCAGCCATACTCCCCGTCCCATCGTATGCCTGGCCACAGCAATCAGTCATGGATAAACCCACCTTTTCAACAAACCCTACAATTGACTGGCTTATGCCCCATTCCGACAATTCATGCAATTTCTCAAAGCCCGTGAAATACTCCTTGATGACAGTGTCATCAACAAATCGAAGCACTACAGACAGGTTTTCAGAATCTGAGGTATCAGAAACTTCATCGGCTAAAATAGAAAACAATCTTGCTTTCCTGACGTCCTCGCTGAGCTTTGACAGAATGTATTTGCCCAGTGTAGCAATAATTTCATTTTGTATAGTTTTAGAAATGAAAAAGGCATTCCTTGCGGAATTTTGCAAATGGGTTTGTAAGATAGTGTCCCCACTGTCTACTCGAAACTGGAGAAGTGCCTGAAAATTTCCCTGCTTAATATTGTCAGAGGTGGCATCATCACGTTCTCCTCTGAGGGAAGATTATTTTCTCCAAAAATATTGCAGTTTAAAAATTATAATAATACAGCTTAATATTATAGATTTCCAAACTTCCCTGTTCTTTTTCACATGCTCACTAGCAACTGAGTCTAGCTGGTGTCCGACACTAGCCCTTTCACCTTGCATAAACTGTGAAAATTTTTGCCATGCCTGTGTAGCAAATCAATAAGCCTCACATGCTGACTTTTGAGATGTCAAGCGAGCCACAGCAACTTTCCACTTCAACAACGGTGCATGGAGCTGCTTGTCCAACTTGCTTGAATTTCTTCCACAAGCAGAACCAAAACACACAAAATACGCAAAATGCTCCGTCAAAAACTTGATATTCAAAGATCGCGTCATGATATTCAAAGATCTCGTGAAAGCTGACGTATTCCACTTCGTCGTCTTGTTCCAAGTTAACACTTGTGGCTTCAGCATTGTGGTTCTCGGTTCGGCCATGAACTTTGAATTCCTTGCAGAAATTGGAGCAATTGTCTCGTGGACACAACAAGATCCTCAATGCCATACCCTCGGTGGATGGAGTGAATAGCCTTAGCGAATACGGTGTATGTGTGTGAGCCAGGCAGTCTCATTCAACCAAGAGCTACAATACAAAGCAAGACGCCATCACATCAAGTAAATAGAAAACTTGGCAAACCACGGCATCATAACCAGCCAGCAGTCGGTTGTTGTGCTTATGAATGACACTTCAGCCATGAGGTTTTTTAATTTCCCCTTTAACGTTTGACAACTTAGGTCAAACCTACTATTTAGCGTTTTTCACACCACAGAGTGCAATTTGCAGCTCAGCCACGAATCTGCTCCTTGAATGAGGAACTAACCAAAACTGCAAATGGCAACAAGTTTTGCACCCCATGACGAGCTTGTCGAGTGATTCTTGAGTGACACCACTGACTGCAAACGAATCAGTAACACACTGCTGCTGCTTTTTTGGGAAGGAGATGACAACATTATTGTCCCTAGCAGCCAGCATCCGCTTTCCCTTTCCCGGAGCAATTCTGTTTTTGTTCGCCATCATGGTATACTCTTGCAGGTAGGACTTAAGCATGCGCTGAAAATACACAAGGATGAAAGAGTCATTTTACAGAGCAGCACAACGGCTGAAAAATCCATTGACAAAGGCAAGTTGACAACAACAATAATAACTTGTTAGTTCTTATTACCTTCACATGCTTCTGCAGGTGACATGACATTGAGTTGCACACTTTCAATGTGCGTTTCGTTGGCAAACATAACAGGCATTGATAATCCAGCAAAGTGCTGCCATTCTTTTAGGCGGAATTTCTCTGAAAAGAAAAATCTTCGCTAAGTTTGGCCACCAATTTCTCTGAGTCTCAGCAGCATCATTGCCTTGCTTGGTCGCTTCTCCATCCATGACTCGATGCTGCAACATGCTAATTGATGAATGTCAGTGAACAAGTAGATTTGTACTTGACGTCGAGGATCAAATTGCAGCTGTTCGACTCTTGATTGGCCAGCGCATCTGAAGAAGAATTTGCAAAGACTCCTGGAAAAAGAAGGAAAAAACCTGGCTGGAAATCAATATGGCCGCAAGCTCTAATTGATGCTCTGGTGGACATAATTGTAACAAATCCAGAATATTAGAAATCTCTGATATTTGTTAACAACAAGGAATGAATGTAATTTTTGCACTGTATACAAAAATACTGAAGGAGCTGCTTGAAAGGTCGGCAAGTGGGAATGAGACATGTAAGTTTAATGAAGTGCAGACACTTGGTCATCTATATCAGGTATACTTCGGTTGGTTTGCATTGACTGGCCTTGCGCATGTTGATAGCCGTATGGAGTAGAGCATTGTATTGGTTACATTTGCTGGAACTGGAGCTTTTTCAATTTTAGTTCTTTTTGCTTTTCCAGTTCCAGCTTTTCTAACTCCAGCTCATGCTCTTTCTGTAACAACTCTCTTTTAGTTTCATGTGCTATCCATCTGCCAACTGGATCATCTTCTACCATTTGCTTCATCAGCTGAAGCATAGTATCCATATGGTCTGTGGCAGGCCTTTTCCTGATTTGGCTGGCTCTTGCCACTCCCAGATGGCTCGATTGCCTGCTCTGGCTGGCAGGAGTCACGAGTCTGTACAATAGGAAGCAGTTGTTGAAACCATTTCCTTGACTGTTTTCCTCTGTAAACCTCGCGATTCCAGTTGCAGTCTTGATCGTCAGTGCAGCTTGCTTGCAATCAGACACGCATCTCTTGAATTTGTTTCTTGCATTACCAATTTCCTGATGGATATTGAAAATGTTTACATCTATGCGTCAATTTGATATTTTTAACAAAGAGTTGTTCATATATTGGTTATGTAGCTTGGGTTGTGATGGTCATATCAGTGGATATTTTCAGGCCCTGTTTATAAAATATTGCTGTTCCTGTGTGGTTGCGGAGACGGTCGTTTCTGATCGAGTCAAAGCCCTTCATCTCACAGTGTGACCACTTGTTACACCAAGTCTCTTTGAGGGCAATGATATCAATGCTATTTTTGTTTGCAAATAGTTCAAGTTCGTCGACTTTGTCTTGTGTCATCGATTGGCAGTTGATAGATAATAATCTCAGTGTTGAGTGTGTCTTTTTGATTGGTTAAATATTTTGATTGCAGCATTCTCATTTTCCTCCAATCAATATTTGTTTTGTGAAAGATGAATGTCAGAAAATCTGACAAGTTTAAAATTCCAGATGGCAAAACGGTCCTCTCCTTCGCTGATCCACGCGTTCCGAAGATGTTTTCTTCTCTCAGTTGTTTCGAGTTGATCAGGACAAGTCGTTTTTGTCTCATAAATTTCAGTTTGCCACGAAGCAGTTGTTTAGCTTTCTCAAGCTGTTCAGTGCCTTCCACTGCGATATCTTCTCCTGGAAGGATTTCGTTGCACTTTTCCAGGAAAAGTGCTTTGTCATCTTGTTTGTTGTTATTCTCTTCTAAAATGAGGCCATGTACAATCATTAGCTTCACCTGCTTCTGCAGGTGACATGACTGTTGATTGGCCAGCGCAACTGAAGAAGAATTTGCAAAGCCTCCTGGAAAAAAAGAAAAAAGGCTGGCAGGAAATCAATATGGCCGCAAGCTCTTATTGATGCTGTGGTAGACATAATTGTAACAAATCCAGAATATTAGAAATCTCTGATATTTTTTAACAACAAGGCATGTAATTTTTAGCACTGTATACAAAAAATGCTGAAGGAGCTGCTTGAAAGGTCGGCAAGTGGGAATGAGACATGTAAGTTTAATGAAGTGCAGACACTTGGTCATCTATATCAGGTATACATCGGTTGGTTTGCATTGACTGGCCTTGAGCATGTTGATAGCCGTATGGAGTAGAGCATTGTATTGGTTACATTTGCTGGAACTGGAGCTTTTTTAATTTTAGTTCTTTTTGCTTTTCCAGTTCCAGCTTTTCTAACTCCAGCTCATGCTCTTTCTGTAACAACTCTCTTTTAGTTTCATGTGCTATCCATCTGCCGACTGGATCATCTTCTACCATTTGCTTCATCAGCTGAAGCATAGTATTCATATGGTCTGTGGCAGCCCTTTTTCTTGTTTGGCTGGCTCTTGCCACTCCCAGATGGCTTGATTGCCTGCTCTGGCTGGCAGGAGTCTCAAGTCTGTACAATGGGAAGCAGTTGTTGAAACCATTTCCCTATCTATTTTTCCTCTATAAACCTCGCAATTCCAGTTGCAATCTTGATCGTCAGTGCAGCTTGCTTGCACTCAGACACGCATCTCTTGCGGTATCAAGAAACGGTAATAAAAATGCTTTTAGTTTAGTGCAAATTGTAATTAATGCCTTATTCCTGCGATGGAGAAATTGAGCACAACTGCGAATAGGGACTCATATTTATTCAGAACCCAATTCACTAACAAGAAATATATACTATTGAATAAGCAAATGAAAATGTAAAAGAACTAGTAACAATAAGAACAGCTAAAACGATCGAGTACATCGGTAAGATCTGCAAGGTTGCTAGGCAACAACGTCGATGGATCCTGAAGCTGTCTGCTTCAGCGATGTATCCAACTGCTCGACTTTTTTGCAGAGCAAGGCTTGCAGTTTTCTCTAATTTTCCAAGACATCTACAGCTTATTTATACAGATTTCGTATACTAAAATAGAATTGTGGAAACTAACATAGCAAGCATTAATACAAAAAGTAATCGGAAAGAACTCACCAACAACAAATGTATAACTTTTAACGAAGCTTTCTTGTTGGCTCCAGGAGTCGGGCGAGACTTCTTCCAGGTTGGATTCTCCCCAGTTACTAAAACTTCTTTTCGCTTAGGCCATTCTGGCAACTTGTCGCATTTCCACGACGGGTGTGAATCGGAGCAGAAAATGCACTTCACTTTTTCGCTCGCAACGGCAAACACTTTTCCAAACTTTTGAAGTTTCAATGGCTTGTTGTCATCTGGCGGTGACAATTGATCCCAAGCAGCGTCATTTTCTGCGAGTTGTTGTTTTCTTACAAACTCTACAACTTGTTTGAGACCTGGTGTCTCATCTTTGGCACGAATGGCCACGACTCTCTGTTTCCACCTTTGCTGGAGTGGCAGGAGCAAACGTTTCACAATTGCTCGCAGTGTTTCGGAGGAATTTATTTCGTCAAAATATTTCTTTCTGTCCAGGGCGGACCAACAGGCAAACAACTCATGGTAAAATGAATGGAGTGATCCTGGTTGTTTCAATGAAATGGATGGGCCTTTCGCCTCTCGATCAATGTAGGCTCTGTTTACGACAACACGGTTTCCAAACAGTTCTTTTAAGGTTTTCAAACTTTCTTGATACCCTCCCTTGTCAACGGGTAATCCTTCAATGGCCAATTTTGCTGGGCCGGTCAAATTACACAACAAATGCGTCATTTTCGCTGCAGCCGATAGCGATCTTCTCTCGTGAATTTGGAATCGGAGACTGGTCAGAAAGTCGTGATAACGCAATGGATTCCCATCAAACTTTTCAATCTTTGACTGCAAGCCAACTAATGCGTCACTGAATGCTTCATCGCATTCAACAAACAATGCCCTTTTGGTTAGGCCGTCATCAATCCAATCATCAACTGAACTCTTTTCAAATGGTCGACTTTCTGGCTTGACGTGACAAATGACGTCAACCGACTTACTTTCTTCCGGTTTTGTTTCAAGCGGAAGGTTGTGTGCAGCAAGCGGGGCACTTTTAATAGCCAAACTTGCGACTGCGCTATACGAAAATTACGAATTCTACTCACAAATTTGGTTGTTACATAAACTCGCATTCCTACGCTACAAGTACCAAATAAAGTCATGGAAGATGTGTGAGCATTCTCGAAAGTCGATTTACTGATACGGTCATTGCCTAGTTGGTCCCTTAAACTTCGTTCGTTGACAGATGAGTTAGCTGAATCATCAGCTGAATGCCTCGGATCGGTCACAGGGAATCCAGACTATCCTGTTGGACTATCATTCAATTCAACACATACCCCCTGCCATGGAAGCAGTGGATACGTAGCCTTCATCCTTTTCATCAGGCAGCAGCATACAGAACTTTCTATTTTGACGGACCTACTCTCCAGTGGTTGTCTTCAGCTTGACAGAGCGCACGAGGCCATTGCTGCCATGTTAAACTTCTACTACTCGACCCATGTTCCACTTTCCCTTGGTTGATTGGCATCTGTCAGCAACACAATTTCCTCAGTCTTCATTGCTTTTTTCCTTTGTCCACTTTTTCCTGCTCATAAGCATCGGCAAGCAATGTTTGACCCATTTCACCCAGAAGGCATTGACTAATCCCTGGAACTCCAGTCTCTTCCTTGGGTCTTTTGTCTCGCGGAAAAGGCCTAGAGGCATGGCAGAATTGTCACAATCCAGTTTAGATTGTGTTCCGGTATACTTTTGGAAATGGTAGATAAAGGCAGCGTATGTACTTCCAATCAATGTACTTCACATAACACGAATTACTTTGCAATCTATAGTTGAGGAGTTTTTCTCAGGGGCTCCCAATGTATACTATTTTCAGATACAATACAGAGCATTCTAGAATATTTAACACTTACATACAAATGACATCACTTTCTATTTATACAACATCTAGAACCTTCTATTACATCATATCTAAAGATATCTTGATCAAGAATCTAGAGTGTTCTGATTACATCATATACTAAAAATATGTCATTTGTACCAATCCTCCTAGAACAGCTGTTCAGACTAGTCTATAATATTTCTAGATTTGTTACAAACTGTTGTCTCGATCTCAGGACGAACTGACAGCAATGCAAGACCATTTAATCTGTCCTCCAACATGGTAGACTGCATGTCATTTTGAGCCTGCGTTTGGCAGAAACAGATCTCTCACACTCGCAGGAGGTGACAGGCAGTGTTCCTAAATTTCTCAATAAAATTTTGATATTGACAAGACCTGGAAAATTGACAAGTTTCAAGGTTTTGACAATGTTGTCAAGGACTTGCTTCTTTATTTTCCAGTAATTTACCCAGAGATCCAGTTCAGCATGCAGAGAAAGCTTACTCGACAAGTCTGAAGCATAGAATTCTGACCTGGAACAGAGCCTTCCAATCCTTCTTTTCTTTGACCAATGACATCATTTTAGAAGGAACGATGACAAGCCTTTGTCAAAGGTCACACTAGTGAAGAGAAATCTTGACTATCTCCTTGTTTAAGTGGTCTAAAAGGGTTGAAGGACAGTAACGTTTTGGTAATGTTTGGAAGTTTTATCTCGGCCACCGGCTCTTCTCAGTTGTTTGAGGAAAAGATCAATTAACACTTTGCATATCCTAAGAAATAAATAAAGGGTGTCTATAATAACATGGTCTAATTCAACATAATCAAAAGTGGACTGTTTTGACAATTGTGGTTTCGTTTCTTGTCATCTTTTAGATTTAGTCAATTGTTTGACCGTCTTGAGCAACATTTAACAACGGCCACTGCTTTGTTGTGCAGTGACACAAAGCTCGTGGGACCAAATGCTTGCAAAATTTTGATTTGCTGCTCCAATCCCGCACACTGTTACTAAAAACTTCCTGTCTCCCCAATTAAACTTATCAGCCCAAGATGAGTGTGGCCGTGGTGCTATCCGATGGGAGGTTTGCGGCATGCGTTGGATTCTCCCCGTATGAGAGCCCTGTCACAACCCCGACCCAAAGGGGCACCGTCACACTG
>OFHS01000207.1:32501-53294 GCA_900245855.1 Calvadosia cruxmelitensis
TTGATGCTAATATATACATATTTTTTACTGAGGACGGGTGGGTGGGGAAATTTATGCGTGTTTCCATTGTCCGACGCATCATGGATCTATTTCCGTGTGTTTAGCAGTGGTTTAGCTGTCTTCGCTCGCGATATCTAGATCGAATGAGTGACCCACTATAGCCACACCTGGATGGGGGAAGGCCACCAGATCGCGAAGGCCATATCACGCAGAACCAGGACCATTAACGTTAGTCTCACGTGGCGAGTTCCGTCGGGCAGGAGCCTGAGCTCGACTTGACCCAAACTACCCTCGTTGCTAGATTTCGTACTACGATCTTGGTCTTGCCTTCAACTACGCATAAATGTTATTTAGCTTCATTAAAAAATTTATAGCGAATACATTACTATTTATATTTATACCAGTTTCTGGCAGGCGAGCCATATCCTTTATCAAGTCACATAGGCACTCCTTGTTTCTGGAATAGTCATTCTTGGTTTTGACTATAATGTAATTCCCCTTGGCTGTTGCAGCAACCTTCCCTCAATGATGATTGTGTAGGAAACATTCAGTAAATTTAATCTCTCTCCAATTCTTGTGCCATCCCCGCTGACTTTGACTTGGATGGTGTCATGAAGTTCAATATATTTATCTTCAACAAGACACTCTATTTCTCCGACAACACTGTCTTCAATCTTAATCTCGACTCCATCTGGCTCTCCAGGAATGGGAAAGATCCACCATTGCTGGTTCATTGCCTCAATTCGTTTTTTAAGCTATAAGGTCTGGGTAAGTCTTCACAATTTATAGCCATATCATGCCATACCCTATTTGAGATATTGAATTTTTCTTTTACGTAAAGCAGCACGTCAATGCTTTTATCCTAAATTTGCTTCGCTTAGAGTAATCAACATGTAAATTTCTTGGCGTCATCTGAGTGCATTGCAGACCCTGCAGTTGTCTTTTCACCACGTTTTTAAACTTGTTTTTCAAGTAATTGGCTGACATGCTTTCCTTCTCAACGGCTGACTGCAACATTTGCTTATCTGAGTTTGCAAGTATCAGCTGTGCTTCCAATTGCTCGTTTTTTTTCTGTGAAGCAGCTGCAATTTAGATGTCTCTCTCACAAATATTTTTAGCCTGTAAGATGTGGATCCCTGCGAATCATCAAGAAGCCGTTGATACTGCTTTCCACCACTTTTCTTGGCCTTATCTCCTTTTTGCAGCAACTTAAGAAGTTTTCCTTCAAACATGCAGTAATCATTGCGTTCAGATTAATATCACTTAACCCAGCCTCTGATTGAATTTTGGCAATAACACAATGCAGCAAAGCTCCATCCAAGGTTTCACCTTCTTCCTTTTCTCCATGGCAATTGTGAACATCAGGTAGCTGAAAAAGAAATAGAACATATAGCATTTTTTTTTCAAATTATCCTTTTCAGGAGCAGGTATTTTTTAGCATTTCATTAGCAGTGTCTATCTTGTAGCTGCTCTGTACTCTTACGTCCTACAGCTCTCAGGGGCCACTTGCAGGCGAGAAGAGAAAACTTCTTGATGCTGAACACATATGTTGTGCATACAATGCCAGCTGGCTCTAAAAGTGACCACCCTCAGATGTACATAGTAAGACACACCATCATCCCTTTAGCTGCCCAAATGCTCCTTCGGCAACCATCCTTGCTCGACTCAACCGATAGTTGTAGTAATGCTGCTTTGGTGTCAGCACTGCATTCGTGTATGGCTTTATCAAAAAGTTCTCCAAGTGGAATGCAGAATCCACCAGAATGACGGTAGAGACGGCAATATTTGCCTCCTGTTGGGTCACGTCTGGCTAGTATTTGCCATTTTGTAAACTGGTGTACATTTCTGTTGATTTGTAAATTATTGAGTCACGGGAGTTGCCAGGGAAACCACAACTAGTCCACACAAATTGATAATTGGCAATATCCAGGGCCATTACCACTGCAGAGTAAAAAGTTTAAAGCTATGGCACTCTTTAGCATGATAGGTGCCATGGATCATTTCCTCAAAGTTATTCATCCCATCAATACGTTCTACCCAACATGTCCTGCAACCTCTTTTAATTTTGTTCCTTCCATATATTAAGTTTTTTTTCTAACGCTTGAAATCGGGACTGGGAAACAAAAAATTAGAAACCTCAATCACTTGCTGCAACAATTTTCATTGCAATAATTGGCAATCACCAGGGCCATTAACACTAACAGCCTCGATTCCTAATGCATAGGCAGCACACCCTATGGCTTGATTTTAACCTCACCCAAATTTCATTTAGCAGCCTTTGAACTCATCACCATAGATAAGGTTTTGGCATTTGGTGCTTGGTTGGTGGGAGGTACTTATTTGCCACTAGCAGTGTATTTGAGGGCAGACATGTCACCGCCCAAATCTGTCTCCAAGTGTGCTTGGAAAGGAGGGACAGGTAATTATGGTCCTCCCATCCAACACCTCCAAGCACCATTACAGTTGACCTGAGCGGGTACAAAGGCAGGCGACATTCCATACTTGCTATACTTTGATTGGTTTATTATTTATTATTTAACCCAATCGCTCCTGACCGTAATTACAAAAAGACACCCTCCCAGTACGGAGCAATTGTCGCCTTCCGCAAAATTTTCGCAGTGGAAGTTTTAAAACGCTCAGTAAAGCAGCAAAGCGAGCAATAACATATGAAATTTACATACCACAACAAAGCTATGTTCTTGCTCTTTCCATTGGTTGTAAAAAATCTTCCGTGAATCCCCGTTACAGGACAGCAAAAATTCTGAAACACGGCGAAAGCTGTGTTCTGACACGTATGCCACGATCGTTTGAAATTCGCGCTCTTCGTGCCCCCGTCCAAGACTGGAGTCACGTGCATGTGGCGTCATCCCGCTGTTCTAATTAGTCTGTCCTCCACTCACAGAAGAGCAATTCAGTCCGCTCGGTGTTGTCGAAATCCCGTTTTCGCTTGGTTCTCAAAATTATGCTGCCCCAACCCTGCCTCAACCCATTCACTTCAAATTCATATTTCTCGTAATGCGCGCTTTCATTTCATTGTGTTGTAGATAACGTTCTATTTTGTTGTCTCATTGAGCTCGTTTCAGGAGAAAATAACAAGCTAGAGATTACTCCAGGGAAAACTCGATTATTGATTGACTATGAGCACTCTGATTCAATAAGAATTTCTGTTCATATTCGTTCTTTTCATTGCGCCTGATTTGTGTCAATTTAGTGTGTATCAGTGAGATTTTGCCACATACATTCGCACAAGCATGATTCACAAAGCGCTGCGAGTTTCGTTTGCTGACACTTGAAGCTTCCAATCAACACCGACTTCAGCCAGTCGGCCTCTGCTCATGGTGAAGTCATCGTCTCGTTGTTATGGTGATTGGATCCGGAGAACAAAGGAGCCGTGACAAGTCTTTCGACAAGTCCCGCCTCCATGTCCTTGTGTAAATTTGCATTATCGAAATAGCTTTCCAAGCACAGCGTGTGGCGCTGGTAGTCAGTTGCTGTTATTCGTAAAGCTCTGTTGTAGTTTATGCACTGAAATGACCGTGTGCAGTATTATCAGGATTTTATTCATAATTTCGGATATTACACGGCTGTTAAAGAATAGGGCTTGTATCGTTCGATTGTTTGGACAATTTGCGTGTTGCTGTCGTCTTCTCCAGCTGCGTGGGAAACGCTTCACAAGATCACACCTCCTGACTAACAACTGCGTAGGATGTTGAAACTTGTGCTTGTGACTGCTCTCTTGGAAAGCAATCACGCCATTGTGTTATTTTGTTGTTTTTATTGGGGGGAAGATGGGCAAAGTGGTTGAAACTTGCCGAAAATTAATTTTGCTGGTGGGGAAAGCATGGCAAAACGTTCGAGTCTTCGTGAGATTGTTGCAGCCTAGGCAGTGAAATTTGCATGATACTGACCGAAGCAAGTGTCTCGACAAAGGTGAATATTACAGTGTGAACATGTGTAGACCGACTCAACTTTTCTGCCCTTGGGCGTTCTTTTCCCTTTTCGGGAGCAATTGAGACACGCTCGCTTTCGCCCTTCAGCGCGAATGCATCGGTGTACAGACAAATTGTTTGATCGAAACTGTCTGGGAACAACGTTACACGGCTGCCTGTTGTAAATTGACGACAAACGACTAGAAAAACCCCCAATCAATTGAACTGCCAGTGCTTTCCTGAAGTCAAATTGACACTTGTACTTCCTTCTGGAAGAATGAGAACGCATCAGGATCGAAGCATTTACCATTGAAACGTTGAAAAGAAACCAGAAAATATACTTCCACCATTTCACAGACGAACGACCGGCAGTGTAATAAGATCGAAGTTGATCATTTCTGTCCACTCCACCCATGAACTGATTGTAGATTTTTACAATTTTAGGCTGTGGAGATCGCTGCTGAGCACCAAGCACATCTGGGTCTGGCTGGTTTTGACAGCTTGCGAGCATAGTGACAACACGTTTATCGCGCCAGCACGTCGCTACCACTGGACCTTTTTGCCTAGTTTTCAATTCACCACGACGAAGTTTTTTTTTGCCTTTTCCTAGACCTTTTAATTCGGCAGGAAATTGTTTGCGCGTGTCACGTTGAGTTCCACACCCTAAAGTTCCGTGTTTCAACAAATCGTGCTGCAAACCGACTGAATTGAAATAGTTGTCAAAAAACACATGACGATTTTGGTGAAAATACGGCTCTGCCAGTTTCATTACGACAGAATGCCCTAAACCGTTTTCCAGATTTTGATTGGCAGCTTTTCCCAAATAAATATCAAGTCTAGAAACATAACCATTGTGACCATCGGCCAGCATCCACACCTTGATTCCAAATTTGGTCGGTTTTGCTGGCATGTACTGTTTGAAAGAAAGTCTACCTCGATAGCCAATCATTCCTTCGTCAACAGAAAGCTCCTTGTTAGGAGAATAAACATTTTCAAATCTACCAGCAACCATTTCCAGTATTTTTCTTACTTTGAAAATTCTGTCGAAATTTGGGTGGTTTCGAGGTGGCTCTTGGGTGATGTCGCGCAAATGAAGATATTTGTTGATGACCCAAAATCGATCACGCGACATCACTTTTTTTATTCCTGGAACTCCAACATTTTCGTCAGAAGACCAGTAGTCGCTGATTCTTGGTAGTTGATGAAAACCCATCAGGACATGAATGCCAAGATACGCTTTTAATTCTTCAATCGACGTTGAAAACAGCGCGTTGCCTTTGTGGCGAGCGTAGCGCTCGGACTCAACAACGATCTCCTGGAGCAAATCATCATCAAAAAACAATTGAAAAAAATCAATAGCATCAGCGTTTTGCTCGTCGGGAATACTGGAAACCATGCCTACATTTTGTGTGAATGGTGGAAGTTCAAATGATGAGAGCCGACTGGACCATGGAGCTTTTTCGAACCAAGTTAGCAAATCATCTCCGCCTTGCTCAGTGTTGTCCGAGGAAGAAGGCTGAACAGCGTCGGTTTCATTTTCATCATCAGAGCTGTCTGATGTTTCTAGCGCTTCTCTGTCAGAAAAACCGTAGAAAGATTCATCGTCATCTGAAGCAAATAATTCGTCGATAAATTGTTGGTTGTCGATTTCGTTTTCAGCTTCCATGATTTTTACTAAAAAGGCACAAAACAAAGCTGATCAAGACGGGGGTAACGTAAGCAGGGTTTTACAACCTATAAAACACAACTTACGAGCTCACCAAAGTAAGACGCGCAGGAGAAAATTCGCCGAAAATCGATCCGACACCCAATGAAACACAAACAGATGTCAGGAGAAAGCTCAGGGTGTCAGCTTTCTATTTATACTACTTTCACTAGCATCCGGGACTCCATTGAGCCTCACTATCAGATCTAAAACTCTTACTGAAGGCCGGGCGGTTTTGGACGCGATCGTACAGACAGGGTGTCCAATTTCCGGGCGCTTTCAGGAGCGATCGTACTGAATCGGTTACGTCAATAATCATGACACTCCAGAAAGTCGTTTGGGGCAATACGCATATACAGCAAGTATCCTTGCTATTCCATCTACCTAGAGCTTTGTTTACGTGATCAAGGATTCCGTTTCTAGCTGCAACGGTTGCTGCTCCGATTTGGAAGCTGTGGATCGAGTAGTTGCCTGTGATCTCCCGGTGCCTGCCATGATGGATTGCAGGGTAGCTGCCAGTTTTGCTCGGGACAGCGGTTGTCCTGCTGTGGACCTGAACAAGGGGCCTGGGGCATTGCCTCTAGGGTTGAGATAATGGGCCATGGCTGTGATTGCACATAGTCGCAAAGATCCCCGTCCAATGTCGATATAACACACTTTGTGAAATGGGTCTGTCTTTGAAGCCTTGATTTGGACGCGCATGCAGGATGTATTAACCCTGTCATTGAATGCCAAATCTGTCATTTGAAAATGGATGACGGCATCAAAGATGTCCGTGTTTGGTACTGTAAATTCCAACGCCCTTAAGAATCCAAATTAGGCCAGCATGCCTGCTGCCCAGAGCATCGCGTTGTCTTCGTTAGCCGGTTGAAGTGCTGCCCGGATGATCAGCAGCACGGAATCTGTTACTGGGAGTCTTGTTTTGCCTGCCGGCTCGTGAGCACTTTTTATCCTTTGAAATACCTGCTGCAGCTGTAGATATTTTGCCACTGTGTTGGTGTAGCGAGGGTATGAGACTACAGTCAGCGAATCCTTGCTCGATATGCCACAAAGAAAGGGCAGACAAGTAGACCTTGATTGATTGAGGTTGCATAGACTCTGCGAGGAACATGATGTAGAGGCAAAGTCTGCTCATTTGTTTGGCATGGGGATGATTGTCCTAGCTGATGGCAGAACGCGGCAAACTTGCACTGGGCTGAAGAATATGTTCTATGGATTGACAGTGCTAAGCTGTTGTAGTGGTGAGCGTGGCACTTTTCCTCTAAATTGCTCGTGGCAGAAGATGCAGTAGCCATTCTGGGATGTACGACGGTGTTGGAAGCAATGGGGAGAGTAGCAGAGAATTGTATAACAAATGCGGTAGGAATGAATATGCTTCTCAACGTTAGGGGATGATTGGCAAAGCAGGCAACCACGGACAGTAGCTAGTAGCAGCAATCTTCTTTGAAGTAACAATACAGAATCAAGACTCGGCTTGATTATACATGGAACAGACTCACCAAACAAGATGAGCAAACGAAGCAGCGATTGTCTTCTGGTCTTGGTACTCTTGCTTCTGTGTGCTTGTTTCAGCGTCCAGAACTCATACAGTACTGATTTAGTTACACTACGTTATTCTAATATATACTCTATGGTATGACTAACAGGATGTATATTTTCTACAGAAGGATTTAAGACAAAAATAAATGTTATTGTAGTAAGCTATGAATCATGTTGACTCGAAGTGCTGTAACGCACCGCCATGAGCGTCGGCGGCTCGTCGCTAGGTTACGAGGAAAATTATGTCAATTCAAAGGTGTCCATTCATCTCGTCGTTCCGTGTTCTATCATGTAGGCCTATTGCCTTTAACTAAATTGTTCCACATTCCAACAGACGGTGTTGGATGAGCCTTGGGGGCCAGCTGGTGAAATGCCTGCCAATTGAAGCAGGAAGAGCATCAGCTAAGGGGCTGTCTGCCCCCGCAATGTGTGTCCCAGTGAAAGAAAAATTAAAGCAAGCCGCACGTAGCAATCTGTGGCGCAATAAGCGCATAAGCTCCGGGACTTTGAATGTTCGGCTGTTCACCATGCACACTACCTCCCCAAACCTGGCTTAATAAAACGATTGGGTACAGCTCTTTAAAGGCTATGGAATAGGGTAATTGATCTGCTCTCCATGTTCTGTTAAACCAGAGCTGGTCATGGAATGCCCCATACCCCACTGACCCAGAGTCATCCAAAACTACTTCTACATCGGAAACGATAGGGGTTCCCGGGTACAGCACAAAGCTCACGCCGTTACATGATGTTAGAAAATTGCGCCACCACTCCACGTTAAGGAAGAGTTCCTGGTTGAGGCAAATGGGGTGATATGGCTTGCGAAAGCAGTGCAACAGATCAAGCATGTGCCGCATGCTGCAGATGACCTATCAATGGCTCTAGCTGGGTCCGGTTACAGGTCTTTTTTTTTTAGTGCCAAAGGGTGACAATCTGTTTATGGTCTTGCAGTTTCTCACCTGGTAGGCGGGCGATTTGCTTGGTTGAATCCAAATCGATTCCAAGCACAATCAGTACTGGCGAGGGTCCCACACATTTTTTGGGATGCTGCTGGACGCCAAGGTGTGAGCAGACCTGTAGAGCTGTGTCTAGCTGTTGGATGTAGATGGCGGAGTTAGGGGGTCCTGCCATAGTATAGGCACCGAGAAAATGCACTCGGTTGGATAAGTTGTAGTTGTTGATGAGGATCCATTCTACCATCTGCGTCACTGAATTGAAAAGATGTACAGTGCAGAGTGCAGGCCAAATGGCAGCGTCAGATATACAAAATGCTTAAGCGGGCGTTCGCTTGTATTGACGGGAATGTTTCGATATGCCGCTTTTACATCGAATTATAGAATTATAAAACTTGGATTGTATATAAATATAAAGTTATATAAAACTTGGATTTTTTATAAATATAAAATAGTGAGATCATAATATTACCTTCAGGAGAGTCAAATAATTCACATTTCTTCCTTGTTCAAATATTGTTCCATTTGGTATTTGTCGAGTAGGCTTTTTTGTCACATCCAGTTGTCCCCTGCTTGTAGACCTTTTTCTGCTGGTTGGTCGTTTTCTTTTCCTCCCAGTGATCCAAATACTCTGTCATTAAATGAAACTGCCTCGTGATCGTTCAGATCGCTAATGCCAGGGGTTTTAGTCACACCCATTCGACTTAGCATCACACCACGTTTGATGAAAGTAGAATGGCGTGCGCTATATGATTTGAAAATGAGATTTGAGTTTGTAATTTCACTCAAACAGTCAAAACTTTCCAACTTGTCATGAATTATGCGTACTTGATCTGCAAATTCCCGAAATACAGTAGCCTGTTTTAATTAATGTGTTTGCCTTCAATGAGGGACTTTATGCTAGCATCTATGATTTCGTAAAGCTTGCCACAATTTTTTTTCAGAAACTTAAATGCTTTCTCAAACTTTCGTTCCAGGTGTTTCATAACCCGTTATAGCTTGTATTTCAGGCCCTTGACAAACTGAAGCAGCTGACACTTTTTTTGAGTTTCATCCACCCTTTTGCTGGGACGAGTTCTCCAAATTGCAATTGAATTTAGGATATTCAACAGTGTCTCCTTCAAATTGAAGTATCATCTAACGTGGAGAACGATAACCAGGGAGAGGAACACGCGTTGCTAGTACTACTAGAAATCTATTATATGAATAAACATCGGACAACCACTTTACATTGAATAAATTGCGACAAGTCTGAACATTGACGTGAATACATAAACCGTTATTACTGCGTGTCCTCTTCGGAAGGCGGGGATTATATATCGAGGTGTTGAAGTGATTTAGCTTCTGCATCTAGAGCAGGAGCTTTGCTAGGGTCTTGGATGTGGTCTTTAGGTCTGGAATAGCACTTCAGAAATATTATTCACTGCCACTCTGCTTCTTCCACAGCTGGCCTTACTAATGATATGAGCAATATCATTACGAATTTCCCTCAGTGCACTGAACATAGACCCATGCACTCAGTCTCTCAAGCGATTCAGAGTCTTCAACTTCAGAATCATACGATACGACCCATTTTTTTCTCACGCAAGAAAATGCTAGATATAAATTTTCCTGCCTCGTGTTGAGATTAGAGTTGCAACCGGGGGCCAAGTAACGGGGTTTTCCCCCGGCGGGGAACGGGGAATTTTCAAAGACCGGGGAAGCGAGGAGGACCGGGGAATGGCGAACGGGGAAGCGGGGAAACGGGGAACGGGGGCAAAAAATTTCTTTGCAATTGTCTTGGTCCATTCAGAAAAATGTGGATGAAAATAGATGTTTTAAAGAATCCAGGATAGTTTGGATAAGTACTGAAATGATTGCAAGACAAGTCTGGAACATTTGCTCTTTGTCCGCACGTGGTCAGCGTAAATTAGTCTTGTGTTATCTGCCAACGCACATAGCCTTGCTTTATCGTTTGCAAACCAGATGATTCAAATACTGTCGAAATATTTATGGTTTCCATATATATTGTGCAGTCTGATGAAGTGTACCTTCTGAGTTCTTGGTCGATTGCTTGATTTTTCCGAGAAGTAAACAGTCAACACCTTCGAAGGTGTTCCGCGAGTGTTTGCGCCATTGCATTGCATAAATTAACTACAGACATTACAGCAATTTAGGGAACAGAGTAAAAGAGAGCTGAAAATCTGCTGTAATGTTTGATAATGACGATTTCCTTCATTTGAATCGCTCAGCAGCAGCAAAGCCATGTCCCTTCCACACTGTTCTTTCCACTCGTTCTCTGAAACGCGGAGGAAGTCTGTTTGCGTCGCGGAGGTGTTGGAAATCGATCATCTCATGAGAACAATAGAAATTATTCACGCGAAGTCAACGAGGTAAACACGTCATGCTGTGTTGCCCTGACAACAGACGATCGCAGCACGTGAGCCGTCTACGAGCCGTGTGAGGTGTTTCCTTTCGTCGCCAAAGATCGTTCAGTAAGCATGCTACCAAAAATAAGTCCTCTCTCAGTCCTTTAGATCAGAAAACAATCTATTTACTGGAAAATACATTTTCCCCGTTTAAATGCTGGGGTTTTGGGATGGGGTTACGGGGAAGACCGGGGAATCTGGAACGGGGAAATCCCCGTTCAATCCCCCGGAAAAAGGCCAAAAACTTACGGGGATCCCCGTTTAAAGCGGGGAAACGGGGCCCCCGGCTGCAACCCTAGTTGAGATCTAGATAGAAAGCCCTTGAAAGATATTGTTTGATTATGATATCCAGGGCACCCGCCATGTCTGTTTTCAACGGCGTTGGTCGCTCTTGCCCCCGTATTTGATTTTGTAGCCACATACAATGTCTATTATAAACTTGTCAGAGGAAATGCTCCTCCATTTCTCATCGAAATTGTGTATGCGACCCTGCCTGACTAGTGAAATCTCCTCTGCTTTTGGGATGATACCTTTGCTCTTGGCCTCAATGTAAATTTCCAACAGAAATCTGGCTTGTAGGACCGACTAGGTTGATGATGATTGCACAAACTGGGCGTGGAGTAGGTCTCGGGGCACCCTCCACACCCCCTGTGGGGCGTAAAATAGATTTGGCGGAAGTGCTGAAACAAAAACTGAATAGCACGCCAAACAATAGGACTTTGTTTCATTACGACAGGAAAGTTTCTCTTTATAAAAACCATCAGAAAACGGAACCCACCCCTCACACTATGAACTGATACCATGTGAAATCCATGGGAAAATCATGTGGCCTTTTCACATGGTTTTTCACACTGTTTTCTAATTCACACGCTTTTCACATGGTTTTTCACATGGTTTTTCACATGGTGTTTGAAATTTCACATGGTTTTTCGCATGGTGCTTCCCATTTCACATGGTTTTCACATGGTTTTCACATGGTTTTGGATTCATAATGTCACGTGGCATTCAGCGACAAGTTGTCGAAGCAAAAGAACAGCTACATATGAAACCAGTCGGATAAGCCAATCTCATCTGCGACTGTTCAATTGAAGACCTTGTATTAAACCGCACCAAATCACTTACTATATAAAGTATCAACACGAGGCTACTTCGATATGAGGTCAGTGATAAGAATTGCTGTCATCTGTTCTTGACGATAACACAGAACATGCTTGCACATGGGTGTCAACCAAGTCAACAAGACAATGAAAAGGCCACGATCATGTTCCAAACTACATTTCTTTTAAAAAGTGAAACGAAATGAATAACATAACAGTAAATTAATAAAGTCTAACTACAGTAGACATATGAACAAGGTAATGAAGACAGTAGCTAATCAATACAACTTACGGATCGTGAATGACAGGTCTAGAAGCTATGTGACGACTTGCGTGCTGCTTGACAATAAAGCTATCGTCTAACAACAATCTATAGGCGTAGAAACAGGGTTGACAAACAGAGCAGGAAAAGAGGCTGACGTGCAAAGCGCAATAATCGTCATGCTGCAATGTCCCATATCCTGCACAGTGAACACACCCACTCCTTCTTCCGGTGGTCCAATTTTACACTTTTTGAGTGAGACCACTCTTTACATTCTCCATCACAATGAATCATGCTTTGGTCGATGTGCTGTGGCATCCGGCAAATGCAATGGAGAACCAAGTTTTCCTCGTTAATTGAGCAACAGTGTAGTAAATGTCTTCTTAATTGATCTTCATGAAAATCAATTTTACAGTCGATTTGCCATCCATTACACAGCTCTACAGCCAAGGTGATGGCTTGCAAACTACAGTCTGTGTAGTTTTGCTGCTGCTGGACATCAGGCAGCATCATTTTGATTGTAGTGGGTGAAGGGTGCCGCTGCGTCTGGGCGATGCCCACCTCAACAAGGGAAGGAACTTTGGTCCTCATGCTGTCCATAACGAAAACACGTTCCTCGTTCGGCAGCCGCGCGGCGGTTACCTAATGAAGGTACCCCGTATGCATTTGGCTGGACGAAAAGTCGCAATCGATCGGCATCGACTGAAAATCCTCGAGTTGAGTTGACGAGGATCGTGTCCTCCAGGCCGGACACCTTTGGGAACTGCTGCCGCAGTAGCTTCATTCGTGGCGTCGATTAATTGCCTATAAACATACAGTTTTGTTACTGCACATCCTGGAACATAACCCCAATGTTCTTTAGGCTTCGTAAATGGCGACATTCACTATAACATAATTATCGTACTAATGGGAATTTCTGGGTGCAATTTGCACGCTCATGAAGAAAGAGACAGGAGTATAAAGAATTGTTCCTACTAGAATTGGAGGAGCCCTGCCCAGTGGGTGCTGTCTACCGATTTTAGCTTTCAAATATCAAAGTGCTCTGCAGCCATTAAACGTACTGATCAGGCATGGCGTGCAAAGCGCAATAATCGTCATGCTGCAATGTCCCATATCCTGCACAGTGAACACACCCACTCCTTCTTTTGACTCTGGCTAAAGCTATTTGTAACAGCTTGATCTACCAAGCTAACCGTAATTTAGAAATGTAACTAATTCCCCCATACGTTCTGTTTCTTCAATTTTGTAGCGTGTAACGTGTTACAAATTGTAATGAGTATCAATATCCATGCAATCATTTTCAAGTCTCCTAGTGACGGTTCTGTCTCCTTGTTCAACTCGAGCTTTTCCAGCCACGTCCTCTCCTTTCCTTCACTGAACTTTCCAAATGTCTTGACAATCTTGTTTGTTTGTTTGTTTGTTCAATTCTATTCACATCTGACAGGCAGGCCGGTGTTCAGCTAAAAAAATCCTTGTAGTATAGGAAAGCTTGAGAGAAATGCAAATTAATTGTTCCGAGATGAGAGATAATCATTCAGTGCCAACGGTAAGGTGTTGTTGGCACAATTTCGAGCTGCAAAGAAGTTTGACAATGCGTCTTTTTTGGCCACTGCCTCTTCGTCGGTGCCATCATATGGATCAACATCTGATACGGTTGTTTCTTGCTTCAGCTCATTGGGACGATCTTCGGTGTAAAGCCCCGACCACACCAACGTTGGCGAATTGCGAGCTGCAATGGACAGAGCAAAGATCCGAGCTACATGCGGCAACCCAAATTTTGAAGCTCACTCGCTCTGCATGCACAGCTCAACACCGCGAGTTGAACGCGAGTAGGGTCATAGCTATTGGTGATTGGTCAAAAGTAGACAATCAAGTGCGCAGAACAAATGCACGGTAGAATTGACGCGAGCAACAAACGGGGATTGTGATGTTTTGTCATTCTCAGCTTCATCTTGCCATTTGTTGGATCGCTTTTGGTTGTGCTTGTTGTTTCAATCAGAACTTTCTCGATAAAATGTGGGAGAGAAAAGGAAAAACGCAATGCTGACTGGTCACTTTCATGAACAATGTCACACATGAAAGCACAAGTGCGATGCTCGCCAATGAAGCTAACAAGAGTGTGGCAGGCCAAGCGAGTACTTGCGGCCTTCGTAGCTCACAAGTCGCGCCTATTTTAGCGATGTTGTGGCTCGGGCTTAACGCTTTGCTGAAGGAAAGAATAATACTGTTTATAATTAATGTCAGGGCAAATAGAATTGTAATAATTGTTAAGTAACATTTAAGAGTAGGCAATTAAGTGTAGGCAATCTGATATCCAATACCTTTGTTGATAATCTTGTGATCTTTGGTCCAGTCGTCCTTGAACTTCGGTGAATTATAGCTGCGGCAATGCTCTTGACATTGTCACAAACGGTTTTAAACGTCAGCGAATTTTGTTGAGAAATGTGACAATCAAATCATGCAGACGTGACCAGTGCCAAGACTCTGTCGCTGCTGTCCTAATTTCTCTTCCAGCTGGACAATGGTTGAAATCAGGTAACTCAAGTGTGAGAAACTTTCGCCCTGATGAATTTTGAGCGCTTGCGTCAGTGGCTTTAAAATAGACTGGTAGCCCAGCAAGAATTGAAGTTCCGAAGATTTGAATCTGAATATTGCAAAACATCTTACAATAACAATGACAAATTGCCAGAAATAATAATGAAGTCTTACAAACAGTCAAGTTAAAAAAAGGAAACACACGTCGGAAGTTCTAGGGAGTCGAACAATCGATTTAAGCTGACCTCACCAATTTTTTTTACAACACGGTTGAGCTGCTCCACTACCATGTAGATTGAATTCCATTGCGTGACAACAGGTCGAGTAAAGGCGAGTCTGCATGCTTTCTTCACTTTCTCTGTGGCTTGTCCAGATTGAGACACCTTATTCTACAATGTTTGGTATTTGGCAAATGCTGACCTGCTCAATTTGTGATACGAATGGTCTGCTTCTGCCTTGTCAGCATCAGTTGTAGCCACCAAGTTCAATGTGTGTGCTGCATAGCACTGTTGAAGAAGAAGGCACAAGTCATCCAGTTCCAAAGCAGCACTATCCAAATCGTCTGTGACAGCTGTTGGATCTGTTTCACTGTTTCCAATGACATTGTCATCACTTTCATTTTCAGGCAAAAAAAACAGAGAATGCCTTATTAACAAAGTTCAACCCATTATCTGTCGTGGCTAAAACTAACTTTGATCCGAGGTCAAACTCAGAATAGATGGCATCCAGCGATTCCGTCAGCAGCTGGTAACTGTGCTTCCCTTTCAGCCGTCGACATGCGAGAGCTCCACTTTACTTTCGAGATTGTTTTCAAGCCAATGGACTGTAACTCAGAAGTACGAACGGCCTCGGGACGTTCAGCAATCCATAGTCGAGGCGCGAAAATTTTACAGCCTTTAGCGTTTGTCTGAATCAGTCTCACTTTGTTGGCTTCTTCGCTGATGCGATTAACGAGAGTTACTCGGCTCAGCACGGTTCAGTTAGGCTGCCAGCCGGTGATGAGCTTCTGAAACGCATCGTTCCCGATACATGAAATCATTTGTAGGGTTGAATTGATGAACTTTACAATCAATCTTTCCTTATTTTCTTGCTTGTAGATTTTTTTTCTGTAGCCCCTAAGGTTGCCTTGCGCTTCCGCGAGTCCTAGCAGCAATCGTTGAATTGTGTTAACTGTGTGGGGTGAGCTCGCTGTAGACAGCAGAAAAGATCAATTCATTCATTTGACCGGAACTTTAAGCATAATTAAGTCAGTAATAATGGACAATCATATATGCAATTAGACAGCAGTTCCTCACCTGAATATGCTTCCTCAAGTTAGATAATGTCGTCCTGCAGGCAAATATCTCCTTTGTTTTGGGGACACATTTCATGCACTTCATGACAACGGTACGCTCATCTGCTTGCACAACTGTGAAAAATTATTCGATGAATGGCCAAGCATTTGCACAACTAATTGTGTTGATTGAAACAATGAAAATGTGATACAGTCTGAATTCTTGATGGAACAAATAATTTATATATAAAATTCTCGAATGTTAACATTGATGTAGTTTTATGTGTTGTCTTTTTCTTTGACAGTTTGTTAAAGAGTTTGACACGTGCTCACTGACAAAGCGTCTTCCAATATTTACGATACGGAATGGTGCACTCTCACTTGTTGTGATACAGAAGGTATTTGATTTGTGATCATCTATCGTTGTTCACATATTGCTTGTGTTACATATATTGTCTGTCATAAACGGAGGCCCACAAGTACAACGGAAAATTTTAATAGTAAAGTAAACAAAATCTGTTGACATTGAACAACATCTGATGGGACCACAGCCACGAATTTACTGCAACAACAACTAATTTAGCCTGTTGTGTGAACTCTCCGGGCAAAGAGCAAGAACAAAGTTGAGCAATGGCAAACTCTCCTCACAATGAAGAACTTTTCAATTGGTTTGCGTTAAACTCTGCAAGCGCAGCAAGCTAGATCTAATACTCCACAGCAAACTTAATCAATGCTATTTATGTTTGGATGTTGTGGCAGAATGTTTTAGCTGACTCAAAACCTCAGCTTCTCAGACTAATTCTGAGTTCGTTTGTTGTGACTGCTTCTTCTGCGTCATCACTATCTTCACTGTAATTGTGCTTATTGCAGTTTGGTATGGTCTATGCTGCTCTTCCTGATGATTCTATCAACCCCAAAGAAGACTGCACTCTTCCATCGCAGTGAGTAGACTAGAAGGATGCATTTGTATGACATCATTCTTGGACACAGCGGATCACTAGTGTATTGGTAGTAGTAGTGACCAAAAGTTGATAATTGTACTGTGAAAATATGGGTTTGTAATCTTCTTCATTTATTGTAGAAGTGGTTTCGCCATGGCGTATGCACTGATGCACAATATTGCCGATCTAACGCCACCGTCACCCGAAGTATGTTCGCTTTGGCATTGTTGTAGCAAGCTAGAAAATATTTTAACTTGTTTAATGAAAGATTATCCCCTTTCCAAAAGCACTGCTGTATTGTAAATACATTGTGCATTACTTATTTGCAAAGCGTTTTCTGGATATTTCGGAATAACAACTGCAGTGTATTAAGTATTAAGCGGTAAGGAAGTCTCACACCATGCAATGTATTGCAAATGTAGAAGAGTAGAGACAATGATCAAGGCTTTCGCATTCCATAACATATATATTTCACAGATACGTTGCTGGTCCCACGGTAGTGTAGCGCAATGCCAGGACAACAAATCACAACGACCGTTTGGTTTGTTGAGATTGAACAAACTGAATTGTAATTTGAAATATGTGATTAACATTATGCAAGACGATTACACAATACGAGACAACAAGGCGCGTTTCCATGGTAACAATGTGTGAGCAGACAAGCGGCCACACGGCCCTCCTCCAATGGAAAACATAATTTCAGAAGTAGTGCGAGACGTTCAGTAGTCAAAATCTAGAGGTCTAAGCGTGTTGGAGGATGCACTGATCGGCCGGTGCGAGTGGTTGTAGGCTGAACGGGCAGCACGACGGGAATGATAGGTTCACTGGAATGGGATGATGATAAATCTGGGGAAGTCGGTATCCAAGGTGCGGCGTCCAAATCATCTGCCAGGGTCTCTAAATGGGCTGGTTTTAGTCGATCGATGGAAATATTGTCAATGCGTCGCAGGAGTTGGATTTTGAAGGATTTGCCATAGTTTCGGGAGGGGATACGGGACGGACCTTCATACGGTGTCACTAAGGGTGGCTTGTGGCCAGGACGGCGGACAAAGACGTGAGTTGTGTCGGCGAACTGTGGTGAAACAAAGGTCCGAATGGTGCCACGACGAGTACCGGGAACAGAACGCAAACGGGGCATTGCATCTCTTAGAGCTGGAACGAAATCGCGGGCCGAGTAGTCAACGTCTGTTGGTGGTGGCTCGAAAAACTCTCCAGGGACACGTAATTGGGTTCCATATAGCATATCGGCCGCGGAACAGCTGAGGTCGGCTTTGACAGCAGTGTGCAAGGCAAGTAGAATCGCAGGAAGTTCATCGACCCAATCAGACAAGTTTGCCAATTTGGTCATCAAAGCTGCTTTCATGTCACGATGAAATCGTTCTACGAGACCATTGGCAGCTGGGTGATAAGCCATTGTGCGATAAGATTTCGTACCCTACAATGCATTGAGCTGGGCCCACAGCTCTGACGTAAACTGAGATCCGGGATCGGAGGTAATGTCCAAGGGAACGCCGTAACGAGATACAATAATGGGTAAACAGCGCTCTGGCGCTCGAGTGTGAGTGGTCACTTTCGCTGCTTGACAAGGTTCACAAGTGCGGCACCAGCTGGCAATGTCTTTACCCATCTGGGGCCAGACAAAACGTTCACTGATAGCTCGGTGTGTTGCTCGAGATCCAATGTGGCCCAGGCTATGGATGGCGTCGAAAACGCGATGGCGCTAGAGTTGTGGAACAAAAGGTCGCGTGCGGCCATATCCGAGGTCGCAGATGAGAACAGTATCAGCAAATGGTACTTCAGCAAGAGCAAGACTTGTAGTATGGCTATCTTGAATTGTCTGCAGTTCCTGGTCCAACAGTTGATCTCTGGCCATTTGACGAAAGTCGATATCGATTGGAATGGCGGCATTGATGGTAGCGACAGCTCGACTGAGGGCATCGGCGGCTGCATTAGCTTTGCCTGCAACATGTTGCAGGTCAGCGGTGTGCTCAGCAATGTAGGAAAGGTGACGGGATTGGCGGTCAGTGCGATCAGTGCGATCAGCGTTGTAGGTCAGAGCGGTAGTGAGAGGACGGTGGTCGGTAAAGACAGTAAAATCTTTGCTTTCGACAAAATAACGGTACTTTTTGATGGCAAGGTAAATTGCTAGAATTTCGTGATCGAACGTGCTGTATTTTTGTTCGGCGTTGGTTAGTTTTCGAGAGAAGAAGGCGAATGGGCGCCAGACACCATCAATAAGCTGTTCAAGGCAGGTACCAACAGCAACGGAGGAAGCATCAGTTGTGACGGCAATGGGTGCTGTTAGGTGAGGGTTAACAAGTAACGTAGCCTTGGCCAACAGCGACTTTGCACTCGAAAAGGAAGATTCATGGACCGGTTCCCATTGAAGGGCAGAGGAGCGCTGTTTGCGAGGGCCGGAAAGGAGCTTGTGCAATGGTTGCAAGACAGCAGCGGCTCGCGGAAGGAAGCGGTGGTAAAAGTTGAGGAGGCCGAGAAAAGCCTGCAGATCGCAAATGGTCTTGGGGCGAGGAAACGTACGGATGGCCTCCACACGATCAGCTGGAGGTGCGATGCCGTCATGGTTGACGATGTGGCCGAGGAACTGTAAGGATGTTTTACCAAATTCTGATTTGGGAACATTAATAACCAAATCATTTTCCGCAAGGAGGTGTAGCACGGTGCGGACGTGGCCAACATGTTCTTCAAGACTTTTGGAGGCGATCAAGATGTCGTCCAGGTAGGCAAAGGCAAATGGCAATAGTCCGTGGGCCAAGCGCGTCAAATGCAACTTTAATTGAAGACTCACCTGCAAACCAAGTACAAATTGCCCTAACGCAGACAAAACAGTTACCCGACTTATTTAGCGACTGTTCACCACTCTAAATTACAACCTTGCACGCGTTATCCGGTGAAGAAATGATATTGTTTTTCTGTGAAAGGAGCGGCAGCCATTTTCAAGACACAAGCTTTCCGCGCCTAAAATTTGACTAGTTCCAGTCCTTTGCACGCGTTTCCTATTGTTCGGAATCATCGAAACATGGCGGAAAGGAAGGTCGTCGCACATGTTTTGAGCAAAGTTTGGAGTGATTTAGCTCATTTTGGACATCGAATGGCGTACAGTAAACGTATTGGAAGAATTGGATTGTATATCATCTAAGTCGTTTTTAAATGGAGATGTTTTATGGACATTTTCAGCTCTTAATAAAACGGTAAGAACGATTGTTTCCAAGTCCGCTTCGATTGTCTGAACCATGTGGCATCGATTTAGGAGGCAAACGCTCGATAAATACGCATTCAAAGACATCCTCGGAATGTATTTTATTGTATTCAAACTAATCTTCGCTCTGTATTTTTGTTAAATGATCATTATTTGCTGCTACCGAGATCTTGGTCTTGAGTTGTTGACTGAATGACTGTCTCATCTGTCCTATCAGTGTCTGTCAATTGTACAAACCTTTCTCTTACTGGGCTTATTGATCATGACGATTGAATTATCTCTATCAACGATATCAAACAGGTTTGCCAACTTCAACATTATGTATTTAATCCTGCTGAGTGTCTAGTCAACCTCCTCACCAAATACTTCAGATGGGGGAGACAGTTCAGTCGCCGACTGATCGACCATGGAACAGGTAGTGCTGGATTACATGGTACCAGCAGCACTCAAAGTAGAGCGACCTGTCATACGGCATAATAACATCCGGTGGCTGCATCCGCATTGTGGAATGTAGAGGATCAGTCTTCATCTGACGAGTCAGAGGAATACAGATCACCGTTGCCAGAATCAATACAAGCCTCCTCCATCATTAATTTGCTTGAACATGGCTGTTTCAATCCGCATTTACAAACATCAGTACAGGCAAGACCACTCTTGTAACACGAGCATGACCGTGTACTACAGTCTCCAGTGCATGAGCAGGAAACAAGCTGTAGGAGTTCTGGAGGAGCAGGGACATTGTCGTGCCATAATATCTTTAGTTGCCCATCTTCCTCTTTCCATCCATGCTCATCAGGGTTTGGGATGGATGGTTTTGCTGTGAGAGCTTTCTGCCATATTGCTGCCTGGTAGTTGGCTCGTTGTACGTGCAGTCTCAAAGTATAGGCACACGGAGGGAGAAGAGAAGACTGGCAATTCCTTGTGCAGAACAAGTTGT
>OFHS01000208.1:0-11750 GCA_900245855.1 Calvadosia cruxmelitensis
ATAATTTATCGAAGGGGATGAGTTTAAAATGTATAAATTACTTTTACGTAGTTCTCAATGCTAGGGAAATTATTTAAATTGTATTTGACATTCTTACTATTGTGTTGAACAAATAAAAATTGTCCAGGTGAAAAATTAAACTGATTATTACCATGGCTTATCGTTGATAATCAACTTCAGATAAATAGAACTCCGTTTAAGATTATGCCTTCGCATATACAGTAGAACTGATCATAAACTGACAGTAGGAACGATTTCTTTTTTCATTGCATGTGGAACAAGCTGCTCGCGTAAGTAGTAGCAAGAGTAGTAGAATATAACTCCTTGATTTGTTTTAAACGCCATTTAGTTAAATTTGTTCAACAAGTTACTGTAATATGCTTGAATTGATCCATGTAGTACAGTGTAACCCGCTTAAGCGCAATAGTAATTTGCCAACGATATCCTTTGCTCTTATCCGGAATTTCACTTATCAGGAATCGATTAAGAGAGTTTGTACTGTACGCAATAAAATCGGTACATAGCAAGTTGTTTGCAGATAAACGGGATTTTCGCTTATCCGATTTGCGCTTAAACGGGTTATACTGTATTAGTGTACGTTTTGTATGCCTTCTACATGTATATTCTGTTGGAAAAATTCCCAATAAACTGAAACATATGACATATATAAGCCGCTTATAGAACCTCAGCGGGAATTTTTGGAAACAGCAAGGATGCACCGTTATACCTTGGTAAATATGAATTTTAATTATAATTCCTGTTTTTCTTCCAGGTATTTATGTCGAGTGCAAAGTTAAACATTGTCACAACGATTTTTGGTCCAGTGTCAGTGTCTGGAGTTATTTCTGGCAAATGGGCAATTCAACTTACATTAAAAGATGCAGTGAAAAACCTACAAAAATCCATCCAATCAGGAGGCTTCAATGTGGTTGTCAATCAAAGTGGTAAGGAAATAGAGACACTGAAAGGCTGAGAATTTCCTGTTGATTTTGGTAGACGATATTCGATTAAATCATTAACTTACTTTATATGTTTACATTGCCAAAAATGAACTCTTCGTATGTAATTAATGCTCGTATTTTGTATTTGTAACAATATTGAGCCTCATGTTTTGTAAATGGTTTCCCAAACAAACAAGCTTTTAGCCTACGAGATGACCATGATCACATATATTTCTGATCTTGTCATTTAATAGCAAAATTGTATTAACCTCTACCTCTCTTTGTTTATTTGTTGCAAAGTAAAATATCTTATCTATCTATTTCTACATTTGTCAGGAATTCTCTACCAAGCTGTGGCGGATCGTTCCTCTTTCTCAGTTGGATCATCATCAGCAACGCCAGCGCCTGAAGTTGTCCACGAAGGAATGACGGGCACGACCATTGGCATCGTTGCAACAATCGTGATCCTGATCTCCATGGCGATCGTCATTGGAATTTATCTGTTTCTTCGTCGCCGAGGAATCAACCTATTCGAATACAAGCGTTACCAAGGCGACGATGGAAACAAAGAAAACCCGAATTTCAGATTGTGAGACAAGACAGGGGACTGGCGCGATATAGTAACCTGCTGCTTACCTCCGTTCCAAGACTTCCGCCATCAAACATGACACCAACCTCGTTTTTGTATAATTGATCAAGGAGACTGAACAATATTAATTCGTAACATAATATACTTTACAATATTGATTAGTAGAATTTTTAATAACTGTTGTTCAATTTATCTGATAATTTCTATATCGATAGAATAACATTGAATATAATTTGTATATCGAGTAAGCTCTTTCACAAGGAATCCGTTTCCGATACTTTCTGTTCTGTTCTGTGATCATTCTGCGTATGTGGTGGGATGATTATTGTGTAGCACCCTCTAGCTGATGCGACGAAACCAATAAGGACGCAGTTTTATTCAGTGTGTGAGCCAATTGACCAAGCGCAGTCCCAATGCATGACGATCCATACACGTGATTTTGAGCTGAAATCTACAATTTTGACAGCCAAGAACAATGCTTGAAATTGACCATCATTGGAAAGAGTACGGCTGATTGCGTTTCAAACAAAGCATTTTCGTGGCGTCTTCACCCGTGGCAAAGGTCAAATCACTTACTGTATATATACCGACATGCAGTGGGACTGCACATGGCGCATTGACCAAGTGCAGTCTATATGAATTCTGGGATTGGTGCTATAGTTGACCTCTGATGACCCCACAACATGGCTTTGTTTGAAGCGCATTCAACATACTCTTTTCTGTGAGGGTCAATTTCAAGGATTGTTCTTGGCTGTCAAAATTGTCAATTTCAGCTCATAAACGCGGGACTGTAGTAGCTTAAATCCCAAAATGCATCAGGACTGCACTTGGCCAAATACAATACACAAGCATACGCATTGCAAACAGTACTATGACTCTTATTTTAATCGTCTTAAGTCACAAATTATCATTACTAAACACGAACACAGTCCACTTCACCCAACGAGACAAAATCTCGCAATGCTGAGGTCACCTCACACTCACAGCGAAATAAATCGATTTGACTCCAAAGAAGGTTTATTACGGAAAAAAACAGCAACACTATAAGAGCAAGTCCTGGTTCTTCCAAGAACGAAGCATTTATACAAAACCTGGTTCTCTGTGTCTCTGTCATTCTGTTTGTCTATCGGCCTGTTTTGTCTGTAGAGGAAGAAGACACATACTGAATATAGATATACAGTACAGTCAAACCTGTATTAGCGGTCACCTCTAGAGCAGCCACCTGTGTATAAAGGCCACTCTTGATAACCCAAAAATGACATTTTCTATAGAAATCAATCTGAACAGAAAGGCCACCTGTCTATAAAGGTCATTAGTTCATCAGGTCCCAAAGGTAACCATTAAAGACAGGTAAATATAGCGCGTACATGAAGCCTTAAAAAGAATAAGTGAGACGATGGTGATTGTGGATGAATGGAAAATAAACATTTAAAAGAGCGAGAATTAAAAAGAGGCTCAAATGGAACAGAGATCAATGTCCTAAATGATATCTTCATTACATAACCAAATCTAACATACAGTAACATTAACATGTGTGGAGAAATCATGAATTGACAAAAGTTTCACTCATATCTATTCAAAGACAGATTGCCGCTAGCAGACATTGTCTGATCTGCCCCATATACAGCTAAGACCTCGCATCAGGCCAGAAAGCTCCTTCTAGCGCGTACCAGGGCGACACATGCCCTGCTGGCTTTGCCCTCACAGGGGCGATCCCGCTGGCATACCTGATCTCCATCACCAGTACCATCTGGCAACAGCTTCAGAATAAGGTTTATTCCAACTCTGGCTACTACGGACATAGATCCCTTCGCCATCTCTCCCTGTCACGGCCAGCTACTAAATACATATATCTGAATCAAACAATCATCGTATTTATTATCTTCTACAAAATGGCACACAACCATGGAATATAATTAGCTTTCGCATGAAGTCATTAACATCGTCTTATTTCTTGCTAATGGAATATCCTGAAGGCCCGGATTGAGCCCCGGTAGATTCTTGATTTTTGTTGCTCCCATACTGATATAGATTTGCTTTCATAATACGTAAACAGAGTTTTTGAACTAAATAAGTTTTCGCGTGTCGTATAAGGCCGAATCTTGCGGACAGTCATTCGGGCATTCTTGGACATTAGAAGAAGCACGAGTGAGGTTGTTTATGAAAACCGAAAGTACAAAACTACAAATGCATTGAGATGTGACAACCGCATGCTGTTTCGTACGACCGTTCGTCTGCCAGGAGGATCACGATACCATAGCAACAGGACCCTGCCCAGGATTCTTTGCCAGCTCACCGCACGTATGTGTTCGAATGCAGTGAGCCTTTACACTGCAATGTTCAGAGGTTATCCGCTGCCGACAATACACGCTCTGTCCTCTACTCCAGTCGTCTCCATGGCAATAGTTTAATTCCTTTGTTCTTCTCTGTGCGTGTGCAGGGGTGCACAATTGCGGCCATAATACATCCGATGGTTGCTTGCTTCCATTGTTACGACGTCGAAATTAGCATGCCAAGTCGGTGTGTCAGGAGCGAAATCAACTCGCATTGAACGGTGCACCGTCAACTACAAGCAAGCTCGAACTGTCGATTTAATCGTGCAATTTATCTGCTGAACGTCGGAGAGAGCTGCTTCCTCTGCACGGATTGTTACCATGGCGAACCGCCCAGCGCCACTCAAGGTATTTGCCAATTGCCACATCGTTTCCACTGATCGTTTAAGTTCAATCATCGTGTTTATCATGTGGACACAGGCCTAATGGATGACACACTATAAATAAAATAACAACGAGCAGTTAGTAATCAGAACTCTTATTGTGCTTTGGTTATAGTTTGACGACTTCAACTTTCTCAAGCGATCACGTACGTTGCATATAGGTCTACTCTTATCGCGATGATGGCTTACGACGATGTTTGGTCGCTAATGAGCTCGCGGGATGTTTTGATTACTTCTGTACTGCTGTGTTGATTTCAAACACATGATCGATTGTGATGCCATCTTCAAATGACTTTTTGGCGTAATGAGCTGCTTTCGTTTGACGTATATCATTGACGATCAAAAGTCGCGATGCCGAAAATGTGCCAAGTTTATTCCATCCGGCAATGCATGATGGTTGCCTCGGCTTTTCATCACGTAGAGTGTTTCAGAACTGCAAGTTTACACAGAAAGTGTTGTGAAATCTTCATTGGAATTTACGATTAGATCTGTGGCTAGCTCTTT
The DNA here is from genome assembly GCA_900245855.1 of Calvadosia cruxmelitensis. NCBI lineage: Eukaryota > Metazoa > Cnidaria > Staurozoa > Stauromedusae > Kishinouyeidae > Calvadosia > Calvadosia cruxmelitensis. Next base: position 4,751 of record OFHS01000208.1, read on the forward strand.
CGTCAAAACTTGATCGAAGTTGTGCGTCGTGATTTTCATGCATTTTTGATTGCTTCTTTGATTACACACTAGCCACGGAAATGTTGGTATACTTGCTGTTATATTGTTTAGCCGTATCGCAGCTCGCTAGCAAACTGCAAATGTGACCATGGCATGACAAAAACCGGGATTCGGGGAGGTAGCTCTACAAAGGCTAGGCAGATAATCAGAAGGAAAAGTTATTGAAAACTAGTTTGACGAAATCTTCACACATCAGCTGATTTTCTGGCGTGAAATACAGTAGTAAAATAATAAATTTACAGGCTACAGTCTGTTTTTAGGGTTTGATGTTTCTCTTTTGGGTATGTTTTGACGTCGATAGTTCCTGAAGGAAAAAGTTTAATCTAACCCTGAATGGGATCTTCGCCGATCGAAGTAGAACACCGCCAGTTCATTCCCTTATTATTTCTATACAAAGTTAAACACAAACATTGCATCGTCGAATCAGAACTGTAAAGGCCCCTTCTACTACGATCTGCAAACGGCACAGGAATTTCTCATGGTATCTGAGCGTCGAGGTTCGTCCCTCTCAAGTCTCACATCGCATCCAGTGTCATGCAAATCCAAGTCACACCTTGAACATTTAGAACAATTCCACTACCGAAAAAGTTAAGGTTGGCATGGTGATTCTGGGTGATAAACAATGTCGCAATTTCACTTTTCAGTGGTATGTTTTGAACTTCGTACGAACTGGGCGTCAGTTTTACAGCTTATTTCAATAAGAAAATGGCATAAAAGAGCTGCACGATCTTGTGTTGATACAAACTTCCCGCATTAAATAACTCACAAATACCTTGCTTCATCGCTTTGACGAAGTCGATCAAGCGAATCTTTTATTGTTTTGGTAAGACACCGGTCTTTTGTACTATGTTGAGTCATTGTTAATTCACGTAGAACGAAAAGAAGTTGAGCAGCGACTCGATTTTACTAAGGCGTGTGACTTCAACCGTATTTACACGCTCCGGGTATATTAAATTAAAGGAATTGACTACAAATACTAGATTGAAGTGCTTGCATTTGAATCTCTTTGCAAGGATGGGAGTAACTTATGGAGATGTGCCGGCGGTAAGAATGTCAACCAATTTAAAACACCAGTGAAACTGATATTCGACAGCGAGAAATTCCAGAATTCGTGTTGCTTTCGTAGTTTGTATATAAAATGACTTATGCTTTTCATTTGTCGCTGTTTTGACTACTATGTTGTATCATAATATGCATGTTTAATACTTCTTTAGTACTTTTGATTGGAGTAATTAGCCTGCTTAAAATGCACTGTAAACTGAAAGACTATGGTATACCGCATGGAGCGACGAAGCTTTTAACCATCACCGATTACATACTGCCAAGAACTTTTCTATAAAAGACACGATTGCCTCTAAGAAGATTTGTTCTCACCATCACGAATTACACCTACTATATATACCTACTTTTACGTATTCTATTGCTGTTTGGTAGAGCTGTTTTTATTCATACAATGACTCAGTTTTATTTATAAAAGTGAACTCAGAATCTTAGCATGGTTTTAATAATTCTAATGTTAGTATACGATATTTGACTATTTACACTGTCATACCTACAGAGTATGATATTTGATTAAAATTGCAAAAAACGTAGCTTGACTTCAAGGCGGCTTTGTCACAAACGGCTGCTCTTCATCAACTTACGTTGTTCAATTTTGACCTGGTTTGAGCGTTGGCGCAGTGCTGTACGGTGTTTCAAAAACCTTGGACAGCCACAACATTGTTGTTTCCCATAGGTTGGGTAATTCGTACTGTTCTAATGAATTGCAGGTGCCGGGTTTTGAACAAACATACAGACAGACATTCGTAAAATATAGTTTAGATACGTGGATTTACATTTTCATAAATATCTATTTATTGCGTATGTTTATACAAGATTATCTATCGTAATTACGTATGTTTATTCAATGTAAAATATTTTGACAGGCAAATATTTGGAAAAATAACTTCCACTTACATAAAGCCAAAATACAAGATTTATCAATCTTTGTTTATACAAGAATATCTATTATACTGTATGTTTGTTTAGATATTTTAATATTTTCTGTGAATATCCTTATTTGATCTCCTTTTTCCAAGGTTTTATCATGGCTATATTTTTCATTTCTTGTTAGTACCGGTACAACCCTCGGCTTGGCAAACCGATGGCTAAAGTCTACCGCCCTTGGTACTTCCTGTTTGCCCTCTTCACGGTTCTGATTGGAATTGCTATTGTCGCATGCGCAGTGGCCATCAAGCAATTTGACAGTGATATCGATGACAATCTGTTCCACTTGTGGGTTGGAATTCCGGTATGTTCACAGCTGATGAAAATATTCAAATAATATTATAATTGTCTTGAAGATAGTATTCTGCTTTACTTGAGTAAACCATACTTAAATTAGATGAATTTACCAGTAATACGGGAAATTTAATTCTATAACGATTTTAAGCTTAGATTAATTATGCCACCAGATAATGGTAGGTAGGTTGTAGAGTTGCAACAGGCGGCCAAGTAAGGGGGAATTTCCAAAGACTGGGGAAGCGGGGAGGACCAGGGAATGAAGAATGGGGAACGGGGGCAAAAACAACCCAGTAGATTGTTTATAATCAGCCTTAGGCACTTGAATGAATTCTTTAATATTTGATGGAAAATCATGAAATTTGAAATCACTGCTTTTATCACTCGTTTTCGGGCTAGCTGAATTTCCATCACAAATCGCGTTTTCGTGCTCATGCATTTTAATGGAAAATTACTGATAAATCATACATTTCTCACTTGAAATACTGCTGCAGATATTTGGTCAAGGTTTAAAACACACCGGAGAAATCGTTCTTCTTGTCAAAACGGCGTACAGACGGTACAGTCAAACCTGTATTAGTGGCCATCTCTATAGAGCAGCCACCTGTATATAAAGACCACTCTTCAAAACACAAAAATGATAGAAATCAACCTGTAGAGAAAGGCCACCTGTCTGTAAAGGTCATTTTTTCAGGTCCCAAAGGTGACCGTTATAGACAGGTTTCACTGTACCAACAAACGATAATTTAACACACATAACTGTCATTGGATACGACATGTATTCGTTCATATTCAGTGCTAATTATGATTTCATTATCGAATTAGGTCATCATGTTTTAGTTTATTCTTTTGGATTATTTTTAGCTTATTTTCGTGGCTATCCTTGGTGTAATTGTCGGCGCAACCAAGGAGAGAAAGACTGTAAGTATTATATAGCTCGTTTGACTTAGTCAATTATCAAGTACTGTGCAGTATGTCCACGGCTAATGGCTTGATATTAGATGCACCTGTTTCAAACGACCACCTGTCATGTGAGACCATCGTAAATTTATCTTTGAAACAATCATCAGTTCATCATCATTCAATCAGGAATCCAATCAGATAATATCATATGTTATATATAATATTATATGTTTACAAGCTTTTTTAATGCTAGTTTTTCCTAAGATGTTCTTTGAAAATTGAGTTGAATCTGGCGGCACCAGCAACCGACTTCATCTGCGATGGCAGACCGTTCCATGCACAATACACATGGTACCTATATTATGCGACCACCTGTCTCAAGAGGTCGCCTTAAAGTGGTCACTTGCCGTACATATGAACCCATGGTCTGGGTCGCTTTACCCTTGTCCTGCTATTGACGTGTAAACACGTTTTCGAAACAAGTCAAAAACAGCAGCACATAACCAATCAGATAGCTAGTCCTTAGCAAGCAACCAATCGGCAATGGATGAAGCGACTTTAAGTCTTCATTTAAATAGTTTTACGAGCAGGACAGGGGTTTTAATTAAGACAGGTTTGACTGTGAGATTATTTCATAAATCTAGAAGATTGTAGAATGTTCTAGAAGGATTCGAACAGCTATTTTTAGTATACAAGATAATCAGAGTGTTCTACATTGAGTTATTTTTAGAGAGGTATATATGGTTGTCGAATACATGTATAGTTGAAACTGTACTGGAGGTCACCTCTCTAGAGCAACCACCTGTGTATAAAGGCCACTCTTCAAAGCCCCAAGATGACATTTTCTACAGAAAGCAACCTTGGTAGAAAGGCCACCTGTCTATAAAGATCACTTTCCTCGCGTCCTAAAGGTGGTAATTATAGATAGGTTTCACTGTACCATGTTTTGACATTTTTAAATACTTAATTTTTCAGATTATTCTGTTCCTGATTGTTGTCATCATCGTAATGGTGGTATGCGCTGCTTCAGCCTGCTTGTCTGGTCTTATGTATTGGTCTGAAGGATGGCAGGCGGCGAAGAAACAGCTCGACATCACAGGCAGCTGCAGCACTGACACCGCAGGGAAATGCGTTTGCCAATCAATCACAAACATGCCATCCACAAGTCAGTATTAATTAGTTATATGTAATTAATTGTATATTATATTATATATTATTAATTCAATTTTTTCTTTTTTCTTTTATAAAGTATTAAGTGATCAGTATTACACCTTGCAGTTGATAAATGATTACAGCTAAACCAAATGACCATCTGCATATAACGACCACTGATTGATATGACAGTTTAACTGTCTATAAGGACCAATTGACGAAAACTCCGAATAATACTTCATGTACAGTCAAACACGTACAGTTAAACCTGTATTAGCGAGCACTTCTATAGAGCAGTCTCCTGTGTATAAAGGCCATTCTTCATGACCCCAAAATGACACTTTCTATAGAAATCAACCTGGATAGAAAAGCCAGCTGTCTATAAAGCCCATTTTCCTCAGGTCCCAAAGGTAAACGTAAAAGACAGGTTTCACTGTAGTAAGACATTCGTTGATTAGATTAAGAGTCAACTTAAACAGCATCATGCGGTACTACATTATCGTTATGGCTACTAATGTTATTTTTGTTTTGTTTGAACTTAGTCGATTGCAGTGATATGGACCACACCATTGGCTTGCTGATTGCCGAGATCTGTTTGAGTGCCGTAGGATTTGCCATTTGCGTGGCTGGAGCTTTCCTCGGTTTCATGAGCGTCTGTTGTGGACCGTGGCAGGTAAGAGAGGCTACGACGAACTTGCAGAATAACCAAGTTAATTGACGAAGTGCAGTTTCAATGCATTTTAGGATTCATGCTAGTTGACCTTTGCCACATTTGATGACACCGGAACATGGCTTTGTTTGAAGCGCGTTTGATCGTACTTTTTTCTATGATGACCTATTTCAAGGATTGTAAAAATTTCGATTTCAGCTCAGAAACACGTGACCTTACTCGCCTAAATCGCCAAATGCATCAGGACTGCACTTGCTCAATTAATCATGCGCAGTCCATTCAAATCGCAATCTAATTAGCGATGCCGCCTGGGATGTAGTGAGCTTCTAAGGCGTGATTTTGAGTTGACATAGACATTTCTGACAGCTAAGAGCATGATAGAAATTTACAATTTGAGAAATACGTTTGGTTGGATGAACCTCGACCAACGTCAACCCATACGTATCCTATCGTTTCTATCGTTCTCTGCGATACAGCATAGCCGATCCAGATGTCGGGGCACATATGACATCACGACTGATGCCTCTCCACTGTTTTGGGTCTTGAGCTGCTTCCACTGCTAAGTTGAACGAATCAGCTCGTCGATACCAACCATGCGAAGGAACAAAGAAGTCTTAGATGAGCTGATCGCGCCAGCCCAATTTTGGATTATGGCGGTCTCGCAGCCAGCCATGTGGGACATTCGACAGCAGAATGCGCTTCGGCAGCCGGGAGTCAGCCATGCGAGAGACATGTCCAAACCAGCGCAGCCTGTGTGATTGAATCAGCTGTCAGATTGTCGACTGTTGGCAGCAACGTTGGCGAATGACTGAAACGTTGGCAACCTCATACATTCTGTCCATGCGAAGAAGATTAAATTCTCGTACATCACACGATGCATCTAGACTACGCTTGGCTAGTTAATGTAACATTATATTTATTTATTTTCCTAAATTTGTTCCGAAGAAAGCGGATTCCTCTATTCTGGGATGAACTGTATACAGCTTACTTCTGTTAATTGTCTAATTTCGTGTTCGTGTCCACGTAATATTTTTTCTAAGCCAAGAAGATTTAAGCCGGTGTGTTACGCACTAGTTTAATATTTTTTCTTGTTCTAATTTATTCATTGATTTAGAATATTTATAGTTAAAGCCCTATATATACAAATTGTATTTTATTATTATTATTTATTTTGTTTCAGTACATGGAAGACTACGACAAACACTACGACCCAGACTTCTCTAACAACTACCCTGTTCAGCATCGCACTTACCCGCAAGACATCAACTTCGAGAAGGCTCACGCTAACGCTGGATTTGCAAACGGAAACGATCGCTACAATCATCAATAATGTTAATGTCTTAAACAGTCATTAATTAGTATTAATTTGGCTGCGTTCGTTGTTTCTAATGCCTAAGGAGTGAAATGCAATCATTTTGCATCTTAACGCTACTTAATCTGCTAAAAAGGTAGTAACTACTTTTCTATTAACGCTTTTTGTTCGTAGTACCATGTAAGCTCATGTCGTTAGCTCTTTGTCATAACCGCTAGAGTTCTTCATGCTGTTAGGTCGTAAGAAGTATGTCTCGGGAATCGATGAGTGTCAAGTTTGATTTTCCTATCGACGATGTTTTTGTTTCCATTTACTTGTCTTTGTTGTGGTTTGTTTTTCCATTTTAATGCATCTTTAGTTCTTAGAGTAGAGAATATTCTACTGTAAAGGTATACAGTCAAACCTGTATTAATGGCCACCTCCATAAAGCAGTCACCTGTGTATAAAGGCCGCTCTTCATAACCCTACAATGACACTTTCTATAGAAATCAACATGGATAGAAAGGTCACCTGTCTATAAAGGTCATTTTCCTTAGGTCCCAAAGGTGACAATTATAGACAGGTTTCACTGTACATATAAGCTTAGAAAAAAGTGTGTCATACGCACCCTACGGGTGTTACTG